>PVJO010006083.1:0-92294 GCA_004026905.1 Hystrix cristata | reverse complement strand
GAAGAGGCCATCTAATGTTGAGAAAGTGGCTTCTCTTGGAAGAGGTCCCCGAACATACCGTGGAACACTGTCAGCGTAATATAAAATGTCTCCGAAATCTTGCAGTTTATGAGTTTAATGGCACACCTGAGGGTTACGAGGTTTTTTCCATCCTCTCATAATAGCCTGGTGACTGATTCAGCAGAGAGGAAGCAAGATGAATGATCCTGATCACTTTCTAACATTTTCCTGTCTTGCTGACTTCAGAGACTGAGGCCCTCGGCATGTGTAGGATTTGTGTGTCTTTTTTGGCCATATTTTAGAATCAAGCTCAGAAGATGGAGAGGAAGAATGGCTCTTAGACAGATATAAATATTTCATTATTTGCAAATGGGATTATTTTGCAGACTGCAAGCTCTGTATCGCTTATCTGGTTTTTAATTCAGTGATTTGCTTCTGAAGGCAAAGGGCTTCTCCATGTTGGGCTTTCTCTGCTGGTATTGTGGACCTGAGGTCTGAGGCATGTGGAGCAGCTGAGCTCAGGCTCTGGATCTGCTTCTCAGTTTCTCCTTCCAGCCCTCAGCCTTATGTATTTGTTAGCTTTTTAAGATCCGTTAATGGGAATAACAATGGGGTTATTTTTTGTAGGGTTTTAAAAGGATCTTTTTGTGATAATGATGTAAAGTACTAAGCGGGTATTTAGCACTTGACTGTGCTCATTATTTAATATATTACCCATAATTAAACTACATATTATCTCCAGTGCATAGACTTTCTGAGTGAAAATGACTTAAGATGTGCATAATACGCATGTATAGCAAAACTAGTATCTGTATCTGAAATCCTCCCACTGCAAATTGTGTAGCTCTCATTATGTTAAAGTAGTCTAAAAATTTTCCATCCCCAGCACCCCTCAAAACATTTCCAGATATTAGAGAACTTTGCATTGTTCTCCTATTTAAAAAATCTTTCTCCATCTCACTCTCATTCACTTATCCAGTAAGTAATTTCAGAAGAACTGGCTGCAGCAGGAATGTTTGCATGGTAAGGGCTGTGGTTGTGCCGTCACATACCAGTTACTCCCAGTAGCCCCAGACAAACTCAGGGCCTGTAAGAAGGGGCCACTCTTCTCCCCATCCCAGGATGCATCTCCAGAGCATTTCTGGGAAAATGGACCTACGATGAAAGTTTAAAACGCTGGCTCTTACTTATGAATTTGCCTTCAGGAATCACAGAAAAAACACAAGTAACATGAAGAGGTAATCCAAAAGGAAAAATGGAGAAATGTCCAATTAATACAATGGTAAAACATCTTTCCTGCGTGTTGATGTGGTAAAAATCAGAATGTGTGTGTGCTCTGGCTCATGTGTATGTATTCCTGCAAAATTCATATGTTAGAACTTAATCTCCACAGTGATGGTATTAAAAGACTTCGGGGAGGTAATTAGACAAGGAGGGCTCCCTCCTCATGAGTAGGATGAATGCACTTATAAAAGCGGCTGCAGAGAGCTTTCTGCTTTCCATCTCTGCTGCCACGCAAGGACTCAGCATTTGTCCTGTCTGCCTTCTGCAATGTGAGGTCAGCAGAAGGTGCCGCTTGGATGCAGACAGCAGCCCTCTTCAGACACCGAATCTTCCAGTGCCTTGATTTTGGGCAGCCTGCTCTCTAGAATTGTGAGAAATAAATTTATCTTCTTTATAAATTATGTACTCCAAGGCATTTCGTTATAACAACAAGAATAGGCTTGTGTGTAATACTCAGTGTCAAGACATCCAAAGACACAAGGAACTTACCACTCCGCCGTGTGGTGTCAACTCACACAGCTTTTGGGGAGCTACCAGAACAACACACATCACAGTGCAGAGAAAGGTCCCAGTGCACACATTCTCTTTCAGACACTCAGTCTACGGAAAGAACTTATAGAAAAATGCAGCTATAGAGATGTTCATTATACTTCTTTATATAGCAGGAAGAAATACCATAAACTCTTGGATGCATCTAATGTCTATGTGAGATATCTAATAAGAGGATTATAATCATGCAGTGGACTTCTGTGAAGTCATTAAAATTACATCACAGAAAAATGGAAGATGTTAATGAAATACAAAGAGAAACACGGTACACCTTATAAAATAGCCTTTTAGTCTTAGCCTACTATAATTTCACATTTTGGTTGAATTTATATATTTATGCTCTGTTCTGCAGAGATTTATATTGAAATGTGAGCAGAAATTATATTAATGTGAATTTGGACAATGCTAAGATTTTTTTCTAAGATATTTCTATGTATATTTAAAATTTCTACAATAAACATTTTTTTTTTGCAAGATGGTGAAAGAGAGGTACATTTTTTTTTAAACAAAAGAGACCAGTAAGAATATTTTACTTTTTCACTCAGAGATTCTGAGTTCTCAGCGGTTAGTTTCAAGTTGTGAAATATCAGATAATAAACAATAGGTAAATTCATTGGCCTAACAGTTCATTTGTTGTTTAGCTAAGTGAATTATTTTTCTAAAGCAGCCTGCATGAATTTCTTAGTAAAGACCAACTCTTAAAAAATTGCTTTTTCCCTTTTTGTTCAGTGTAACCAATCACACAGATGCCATTTTAGAGGATAAATAACACCAGAGGAGAATAAACTTGGCTGAGTTCCTGGGAAGCAGTTAGGAAGAAACTCTCCTGAAAGGCCCAACATGACCTGGAACCCAGGAACTTCCTGCCTCTTTGGGGGTCCTGCTGGGAAGGAAGAGGGACTCAGCCTCCTACTTCCACCCTCTCCACAGCCTGGTGACCTAAGTCAGCTCTGAGTTCTCCTACAAGTTGCTTCTCCAGTCTTAACCATGTTTCAAAACTACTTCTCCTGAATTAAGATTATGGAGACACAAATCACTCCTCAAGATGTGTTACAAAAGCCTATTTTCTAAACAAAAAAATCAGTTAATTGCCCAAGAACAAGACAGTGTTTTCTATTCTCTGAGCATGGGAATTTCATAAACATTGAGAATCTGGCCAATGAGCATCCTGACACTGACAATGGCTGCCCACTTTCAGTTTGGGTAGCTCCCAGCACAGTTCTCATCTGAGGAAAGAGAGCGTCCTCTGTCACTTTCTGTCCTTGAGTTAGGTGTCTGGCAGCCCTTGCACTGTGGCAAGGTGGGTCAGACAGTCTGAGCTTAGAGATCACCAGCTTTTGGAAGAACTTCAGCAGGAAGGAGAAGAACTTCATTTCTGTCTCATCCTTTAAAGCGAGACCTGGGATGTCAGCTCCCAGGCTGAGACGAGTCTGCGTCCCCTGCTCCAGAGACCTCAGGGATCCAAGCCTGCTGTCCACTCCACACATTCGGGCCACGCCTGCCATCTCCTGCAGCAACGTGGGGATCAAACCATCCTTACCAGGACTGGTCCTAGGCACAGAACGCACTGTGGCCGGAGCTGGTTCTTCTATCTTTTTTTCTCTGGAAATAAAATTGTGTCTGACATCTGTATTAAGGACATTTGGGCTTCACTTTATTAAATTTTCTATTTTCTTCACTGGCTTAAAGCACATGATCATGCAACTCTAGTCTTCCAAAAGCAACCTGAAATTGTTAAAGTTTTCTTTTTTGATCAGAACACCTGGGTGTCTTTCATTATGAAATAATTTTCTTCTAAATTCAAGCCAACTATACAGCGTGTGTGTGTGTGTGTGTGTGTGTGTGTGTGTGTGTGTGTGTCTGACTGTCTGTCTTTTATATGCTGCCTGACAACCATATGTTTTTCCCTAGGATAGAAAGAATTTTTAACTCTAGGTAATAAATATCAAAATTTCAAGATCTAAACTGGGGACACCACTCCTGCCTTATCACTCGTTTCTGGCTCATGCTTCTACAAAACACAAAGCACATATTTTCTAACCACAATTGAAACCATTTTAAAATGGTGTCTTTGTAGGAGTGAATCTGTACAAAACTTCTGCAAGCCATTTGTTGAGATAGGAAAACTGTCAGCCTTCTAGGTATTGGATTTTTCTTTGTTTCTTCCTTCTTCAAAAGGATCAGTTGTAGGTTAATGTCACAGAAAAGCAGGAAAATTTACTGTTTAAGAAAGAGTGGGATAGCAGAAGGTGATCCCAGAGGCCAAGCCATCCTAGGTGGCCTTCGGGATGGGGAAATCCAGAGACAAGTTTGGTATCACTGTCTGTCTCGAGATGAGCCCAGAACACGGGCCACCAGGCAGTCCTGCCCCCAAGCAGCAGCCCTGTGTGACTCGGGAAGGTCACCAGCCCTCCCGAAGTGTTTGTCCTGTAGCTCAGGCTCTAAATGTCTGCTAATCTTTTGCCCTTACTTCCGGAGCCTGGCAGGTGACTCATCCTGAACGCCAGGTGTGGAAGCAAGTGGCACAGGGAAGGAGAAGCCAAGCTGGAGTTTACATTTGTCCAATGCCACATGTTCCCAAACCATTTCTGGGCTGTTTCAAAACTGGTCTGTACAGCTCTCAATCTCTGGACCATTTGTCTGAAACTGTCCATCACCCGGAACAGCCGAAAGCTGCTCTGGGACCTGTGCTGGGTGTTGGGAGTAGGCTCAGGGGAGGAATTTGCGCCTGGGCTCGGGGCCAGGACGGGAAACGCCCAGGCCTCCTCTTTCGCAGTTTTGAGCTTGGCCGCTTGCTTGGCTGCAGTCGTCAGCCCCAGGTGAATTTATTCCCAAATGTGACGGTTGGGGAGGACGGTGAGGATGAGCTCAGTCAGGGCAGAGGCCAGACCTGGGGTTGAGGCTCATCTTGTTTACCAAGCCTGCTTTCTGTTTGACTTGAGGCATCATACATCAACATGTCGCTCCATCCCAAGGTGTGTTTTCCCAACTGTAGTATTATGTAAATGAGCATCAAAACAAGAGAAGCACACTGTGCTTCGGCATGAGACCACCTCTCGCTCCATATAATCAAGACTGCTATTTAGTCAGATAATGCCAACACTCGATTAATCTTGGGAGTTCATAAAAAGTGCACACCCCTCTGCCATGGCCATAGAGCTGGAAGCCAGCAAGCTTGTCGTGTTCTCCCCTCGTCTCCGCCTCCCACTCGTGGTGAGCCAGGTCCTTGCCATGAGTGGGAGGCGGCTAGTTGGCGTCGCCTTTTCTGTCTCTCACAAACCACATACCAATAAAATCATCCCTGCGATTTTGAGGCAGTTTCTCTGAGGCGGAGGAGGAGCTGCGAGAGAAGCATAGCGATCCGAGGGCAGGAGCCTTTTATCCTTTGGACAATACCGGGCACTGGTGCTGCTGTTGCCCACCGGGAGGCCTGGGCTGCAGGTGACTCGAGGACGAGTGTCTGAGGTCATGGAGTCAGCTGCAATCTTGGACCCAGCTCTATCAGAGGCAATGCAGAATTCCCTCCGTAAGGTGGGACTGGCATTATTTTGGCTTATTATCTCCTGATGACTTGTTTTAAGAACCACTGTCTCCTCTCTTCCTCTTGATGTAAGGCCCAGACCCACGCTGTCCTGTCCAGTAGCCACATGGGACGCCTAAGAGCGCGGCCTGTGGCTGCCCACAATGCAGCGCGGGACGAAGTATGCTCAGGCCTTCAGAGACTTCACGGGAATGAAGCGCAACACTGCACATTCCACTAATAATGTTTTAAATTGCTTATGTAAATGATAAGTTTAGATGAACTAAGTTGACTAAAAGATGTTGTATTACTTTCACTTGTTTTTAAAAGCTTTTTGAATGTGCATAAAATTATAACTTACGTGTGTAGTTCACATATTTTTAACAGACAGCAGTAGCGTTAGTGCCCAAAGCCCAGTCTATTGAAGGGCAAATATGGTAAGTTTCTTTGGCGCGGTGACATAAACCAGGTGATATTTTTACCTGTTTGGATGAATTCAGGAACTCTGAGTGTACGTTTCACATGTGTGTTATTTTGCCAACAACGTGCCGAGTTCTTGATGCTCCCATGTGCTGGAGGCGGGCGGCAGGGCTACATCTCAGTGAGTCCTGCAGCAGTGCTATGCTACCTGGCTTGCCGATAAATAAGGTGCTGGCCCCATGCTCTTAATGCACGCAATACAAAGAGTTGTTCTCCTTAACTTTACAACTATTTGCACATAGTCCTGGAGACCCCGCTGGGCCATCTACACAGAAGTCCCTTCTCTGTGGTCCTCAAGTGTGAGGACCAGGCTGGAAAGAGCTTTGTCCTTGTAGATGTCCTTGGAGCCTCTAACTGATCAGCACAACACTGGCGCCCAGCTCATCTCTGCTCCTTCTTTACAAGAACAGTGTTTAATTGGCAGGCCGAGTTGAGACTGTGAATGCTTCCTGTACCCTCCTCTACAGCTGGGAAACCCTCACACCACATCAGTGGCTGCTTTTCACCTGTTATGACCCTGCCTAGCACACAGAAGCACGACTGAGGCCAAAGTGCCCCCAGGGACCTCTGCCCTCGCTGAGGGTGGTGCTCAGGTGAGCTGGAGTCTCTCTTCTGGGTCATGCAAACTTGTTTGTTACAACCCGCGCCTTGGTCCCACAGATCGGTAAATGTAAGGGGTCACATGAAAAGACTAGAAAACATGAGCCTTTCAGCTCTTAGGAGTTAAATCTGACTCAGAAATTAGAGATTATGAAGAAAGAGTATGAGCTCAGAGGCATCCGATTGACCAGTCTCTGCTGGATCTGCCTTTGCTTTGGAACCCAAGTCTCAGGAACTGTCTTTTAGCTCTACAAGGGCCAATGACTTGGCCTCAAGTTTCTCCACCGGGAAAGTCACATCTTCCAGGCCGCGATGCACACAACACCCACCTGGATTTACTCTGGGTAACACAAAAGGGAGAGTTCTGAAGAACGGAGCCGGAACTGTGCACGCTAGCTCTGGACTCACCATCTTCCTCCTCTTTGTTCCCAGGCCTTTGCCTCCAGCGGGCCATCTTTTCTCTGGCATGGAGAAGTCAGGACAGAGTTTCTCATTGCTCAGTCCTGGGCCGTCAGGGTGGTCAGTATTTAAGGCTTCTCTGACCCTTCCCTTCCTCCCGAGAGCAAGGGGGCTCCCGTGGGCCCCAGCTGGCAACAGAGGGACACCCCACCCCCACCCTTTATCATGGCAGTGTGTTGCCTCCTCAGGATGTCTGGGGTGTCCTAGGGCCTACGGTCTACACAGTGGGGACAACATTGCCTTCTGGAGCAAGACTGGCCCTAGCAGAGCCACAGGGCAGCCTGGGCCCGCCTCTGGGTTTGTGCTGAGGGCTGATGCTGACTTTACCAGCTGCGTCCTCGCCCTGCTCCCACTGTCCATCTCCTGGAGAAATCTGTTAGCTGTTGGGACCACACACGTGAGTGGGGCACTTGTGCAGAGCTCCTCTGCCCCGACTGTGCTTTAACAGCCCTCCAAGGAAACAAGGTCGTGGGTTCAGCGCTGGCAGGAAGGGCCCGCCAGTGGCCTGAGCGATCCCACACGTTTGCGACCCCGTTCCTAATTCATAAAGAAGCCCCAGTTCTGTTGGAGCCCAACGACTTTTCCATGTGTTCTGTATTTTTAGTTCCAAGCACTGTCTTCAGCGCTTCTCCAACATGTGTTTGAGAGCGACCCAGCGGTCCCATATTAAGATAATTATTCTAACTGCTGTTTTGAAACCCCATGACGGTGTACCGAGAAACTTCCTACCCAGCACCCTGCACACTCGGTTAAGCAAAACTGGATCCCTAGTCAATCAATGGTTCTAATAAGGTGTAGATAAATACTTGATTTCATCACCTGCAGCATGCGCACCCGGCGGGGTTTAGGACCTCGCCCAGTGTGTTTGATCCCTGAAATAAATGAATTGTGGAGCTGCTGAGATGACCAACTGCGACAGTGTGAGTGTGCAGTGGGCGAGCCTGACTACCCGGAATTCGTCTTCCCAGACTCCAACATAAATTAACCTCCATAAATCTCCATGCTTGTTGCTTTACCGACATGATGTCCTGCCAAAATATTACATTCTTGAAAGAGCTGTGTCAGTAGATTAAATGGTTTCTGTCCTGGGGAATGTGGAAACCTTTGTTTGTTTTGCTAAGAGACTTTTAAATATCCACAGGTTATGCGGCAAACAGATGTCCAGGGTACACGCTCCTGACCCTTCGCAACTGCCCCAGGCTGGAGGGAAGGCCTCGTCCCTGCAGCTTGTGCGTAGCTGGGTTCGTTGGCCAGCACCTGACCAAACTGTGGGCTGCTGACGCTGGGTTTGATGGCTCTGTGGTGTGACTCTTAATGGCAGCACTGAGGAAACTAAGATAAATTAAAGCCTAATTGGGTCCGTTAACAGCTTTAGCAGCCAGCGCATATGGGTCCCAGGAGGACCCTTGAGAAGATGTTACAGTTTAGCTCCTGTTGCAGGGCTGGGCTCTGAGCGGGATCAGCAGCCGTCTTTCCCGCCCATCGCCCCAGCACGTCTCCCTCTCAGCCCTGACCGGCCCGGTGCAGCGCAAGGGGCTGGTCACAGAACGGTCATGGGAGAGAAATTCCTTCAAGTTACAGCAAATGCTCTTCAGGCAGGAGTGTCACAATCACAGGGGCTGTTAGGGCTCTTCCTTGCTTTCCTGCTGCCCACTGCTGCAACCTGTACACTTGGTTTGCTTTGTGACTCGGGGTCGCTTGTCTGCAAGTCAAACCATGAAACCAAAAAGAATCCTGCTGGGACCTTCAATCAGCTCTGTAGCCCACAGTCCTCTTCGCTGTCGTTTGGCCACTGGCTTGCCAAGGAAGACCAAGGCCTGAGCAGCTTTGTCCAGGTCCTCGCGAGGGGTCCACAGATGCTGGTGCACGGAAGGGACCAGGGAGCGCCTGGGGGGTGCGTGCTGTTCTTGCAGGTGGCCTGTGGTGCGGCTCAGGGATGGTGCTTTTCTAAGTGTAGATTCTCTGCAGCTGATGGAGTTCTGGAAAGACTCCCTGAACTCGGTGGACGCAGGTTTTCTGCTTTTCCCAGCTACTCATTAAGGCTCCTCTTTTCACCTGTGCGCAGTGTGCGAAGCCTTTGGGAGTGAAGTGACTTCCTGCAAAGCTGGTGTCCCCGGGGCCTGTCCCAGCACAGCAGTGCGGGGGACACAGGGAGAGGCTGTGCAGCAGTGACAGGACAAACTGGTGCAGCTGAGTCGGCGTGGCTGGAGGCCTCCCATACTATGAATAGCATTTCTACGACCATGTCTATTACGGAGTTCTTGGGCAGGATCGAAGCCTTGAGTGGTGCAGCTGAGCACGTGGGCGTCCAGACCTGCTGTAGCTTTGATTTTGCAGAGTCAGCCACAAGTCGGCTCAAGAGGGGAGAAAATCTAGGTTAAGCCAAGGAAAGTAGTACTTTTATTTCATTCTGGAGTATTTTTCAAATCTTTGCTGCGTATCACTGCATTGGATGTGAACTCAGGGGTGGCTGGAAACACCCTGTCTCCTCCCCATGGGCACCTTCTTGCCCATGTACATTAAACACAGAGGGGAGAAGAGCAAATCAGCCCCTAAATGTGCGGAATTTCCACACTGGTGTCTATTTTTGCTGTTGAGAAATCTTCACTGAGTTTTGGGGCCAGGTGAGACACCACAAATAATTGTCCTCATTTCGTGAACACTTCCTTACACCTGAATCAGTGGCTGGAGAAGCCCTGTGAAGTCCTAGGGGCCACCTGTTGCACACGGGCAGAGACTGACATCCTTGGGGGAGGGTGCCGAGATCGCTAGGAAAAGAGGACAAAGTGTTCCATCCTGGTAAAGGACTGACTGGGGCTCCCGCCGTCCCTGCGATGCTCTGAGCAGTGGCGGGAAACTCGACAGCCCTGGTTCACCAGGCCGGCCCTGGTCTCAGGCCCACTGACTCTCTCTTGTCTGAGATCTGCTTGTCCCTTCTGGGGCTGGCCACCCCTCCACATCCTGATGGGCCACCCACGGGCCTCTGGCAGAGCCGTCACAGAGGGTAGCCCTGTCCTGTCAGCGTGAGCCTGGGAGGGCTTACTCAGTGGCTGATGAATGCTGCGCTTCTGGGTTTGGAGTGCGTGACCCTCAGGGCCCACGTGGGAACCAGGCTACAGCTGGCTGGGAAGAAACTCGGAGCTGAGAGGCAGTGGGAAGCTGGAGATGTCAGGGCAAGGTGACCTCAGAGATGTGAGGGGCGGGCACATGCCTTCCAGAGTGTGTGTGTCTGTGCACTGGGCAAAATGGGTGAAGGAGGATCTAGACCCAGGTCTCCTTCCCTGAGTACAGCTGCCTTTGCAGTTTCATTTGTCTGTCCCCTGCCTGTCCCTTGGCTAGACCACCTTGCTTGGTGAGTCACTTTGAAGGGACATGTCAGTGTCCAGGGCCTGCTGCTGAGGGACAGAAGCCGTCTGAGCTCTGCGTGTGGGACCCGCCGCCCTGCTCCCTTCGCGTGCTCCCTCCTGCCCCTTCACCTTGGGGGTCGTGGGGTTAGGGCTCCCCAGGCCTCGGTGCACACGTCCACAGCCAGATATGAATTCTCACCTCAAAGCTGTAACTTGTGTTTCCCCGGTGCAGAGTGACTTTGCCGGAAGCTTTTCCTAAGTGCATCCTTCTGCTCCTAAGGGCGACCGTGGCCCTGTGTGCTGAGTTTCTAATAAACCCCGCTCTGCAAGGAGGGTGGTGTGGCCCTCAGCCTCTGGACATCAGCTGTTGACTCTGGCTCTGGGCGCAGTGGCCAACCCTCCCGCCTGGGTCTCCAAGTGACTCAGCCCTCTGCGGCGAGTTGTTTAGAGCAAACTTTCTGGGGCCAGAAGGACCACTTTGAACATTTTCCAGAGAGGACAAGAAACAAAAGCTTCCTGGGAAATGTTCACAGGGAAAGCTCTGTCCTAGTTGGACCATACAAAACAATGCATAAAACACATCCATTAGTCTCTACCTCCTTTTTGAACCGGGAGCAAATGTGACCGTCTCTCGTACGTGTGGTGACTTGTACAGATAGCTTCTTCTCTCCTGTTTGGGAGTGAGCAGCCGAGTCCACCTGCTTCGGGACTGAGCTGGCCTGGCACAGCTCAATGGACGTCCCGTTCCCGCTCCGCGAGTCACAGTCTCGGCCTCCTGCCACGCTCCCTCCCTCTCTCTGTCCCTCCTGTATCGTCCTCCCCAGTCCACTCTCTCCCTGTTGCTGGAATCGCCTTTCTGAAACAAGCTTATGATCATACGATCGGCTCTTCCTCCTGCTTCTGCCTCTCAGCCGCCCCTTGGTTCTGTGATCCGCTCGGCTTGTTAGCATGGCTCGCGGGGCTCATGTGACCCAACTGTCCTCATCTTACTTCATCCCTCCCTGCTCTCTGCCGTCCCCCGAGCTGTCCTTTCTGGATGGCTGTCATTGGAGCTGTCTGCAGCCCCTTCCCCACCAAGCCTGGCCCTGCTGGGCTGCTTTGCTGGTCCCATTCTTCATCCCCAAGCTCACGAGTCCCTCCTCATGGGGAGGGCAAGTGTCCCTGCCCCTGACTGTGTGCTGGGTCATGTAGCTTGCTGTCGTTGATGGTGTGGGGCTGGAGGCTGTGGCGTCCGGGCCTTCAGAGGCTCGGAGGGTTCTGCCTGCACCAGGCTCCAGGAAGAATCCCCTCTGCTGGACGCCATCCCTCAGCCGGTTCCAGGAGCCCACACGGTGGAGATCCAAGCCCCATCCACAGCCGGGAGATGTGGCCAGTGAGACCTGATGTGGAGCTGGCTGGCTGGTGGCCTCTGCCTCATCCCGCTGACCCAGGCACATGTGGGCATCAGAAGTCATTGCTGCTGGGTTTCGAGGGGTTCATTCCATAGTCAAGGCTCACGGGGATGCTGGCTGATGCTGCCGTAGGCTTCAGATCATAACTGCATAGTTCACCTCTTCCAGGAAGCTGTCACTGTTTACATCTAGATGTCTAGATTGGACTGGATCGTGGGCGCTACAGCTGACCTGCTGTTAGGAGAGGGGGTCAGTACATCTTCCTTCTCAGCCCCTCTGTTTGCCCTCTTCCTGCCTGCCATGCTGTGAGCTCTCCTCTATCAGGCCCCTCTGCCATGTTGCCCTCCTTTGGCGCCATCTGACTGTGGAATGAAACATGATCCAAAATCAACCTCTTCTGGGATCTATTTCCATCCCAACGTTGTGATGGCTGCCACTCCTGCCACTCCTGTGTGCTCCTACACAGTGCTTGGCCCGCTTCCTGGGTCTTCTCTCTAGACTCCTGATGGCACTGACCATCCTTCCCACACGACTGCAACTCCGGAGCGTGTCCTCATTCCCTCAGCAAATCTCCCACGAGCATTAACTAAATTTCGAGCACTGTGCTAGGAAGTAATGGGCAAAACCCTGTCTGTTGGGTGCCTTACAGTCCAGTGGGAGGATCGGCAGGGAACACACACACACACACACACACACACACACACACACGGGAGCGAAGAGAAAGGGAGCCTGAGACAGGCCTCTTCTTTGGTCTTGGCTGAGGGGTGCTGACCCAGGCGCTCGACTGGAGTCGGAGGCCACGACTCTGCTGTGCCAAGTTCTGCTTAAAAGGATGCGAAGGTTTGTGCTGCTACCTGAGGCGTCGGGTACAGCTATGCTGGAATTGCCGCCCGGCGTCACGTGGCTTGGTTCCGATCACTGCCTCTCGCCTGGCTCGGCCTACGGAGTCTGTGGCCCCGGCCTGGGCACTGCTCAGGCCTGAGGAACACCGGTCTACAAGACTCAGGGTTTGGTTTTGGGTCTGGCTTCCCAGCACCTTTGCTCAGATGCTTTTCTCCTTCTGTGGGGCCGCTTGGGTGTGTAGGTCTGGGCCCAGGGCTGTCTGCAGCCCCCAGGGAAGATGTCCTGGGTCAGGGTGCCCACGGAAGAAAACAGAGCAAGACAGGGAGAAGGAGAAGGAGGCCGTGGTGCCAGGGACGGCTGTGTCTGGTGCAGGTTCTACCTGGGACTTTTCAGGACTTTGCATGGGAACAGAAACTCTCTTTCACTGCATTGAAGCCTATCTGAGTGTGAGTTCTGTCACTGGTACCCTGAGAGTACTAATTGCGACAGACGTGAGAGGCTGCAGGTTTTTGTGGGGACCGTGTCTACCAACTGAGAGTGTTTCAGAAGGTGGTGGGAGGAGCTCCTGTACTGACCTGCACAGGTGTGTTTTGCAGAGTGGCCCTTGGCAGGACCACTCTGCGGGACAGAGTTGAGTCCTCAGTCATTCCAGTATTGTCCCCTGTGCCATCCTTCATATTGCACACTCCAGGCTTTCTGCCTGGGTATGTAATTTTGTACCCAGGGAGAATGTCCTGCAAGAATGAAGGTGAAACTGACATTTACATATTAAATACAATGGAAGAACCACCCACCAGCAGACCTGCTCCAAAGACGATGTCTCCAGGCCGAAGGGGAACAAGTCATGTGCGTGCTCGTGCTCCAGGAGAAATGAAGAGCTCCAAAAATAAAAACGTACGGACAGACGTGAGTGCTGTGCCCTTAATTGACTTGAAATGGGTATTACTATGCGAAGGAGGGCTGGTAAAGGACAGCTCAGGGTCAGCTGTGCCACACGGCCCCTTCGCAGAAAAGGGTTGCCATCCTCGGGTTTAAAGCAAAAGTACATCGAGGGTTTATAACGTACGTGGACTTAACAGATAATGACGAAAGTATGGAACTATGTGGTGCAAGGACCGTACATCCCATAGAAAGTAGTAGGTTGTTCTTACTAGATAATGAGAACTTAAAGATGTGCAAAGAATAATGGCCGAATAGTCTTGTAAAGGAGTAAAGCTGTGAAGCAAACAGGTACCCTAAAATAGATTCTAATACTAAAGACAGAAAATGGAGACAACCAAGGTGCCCATCGAGTGATGAGTGGATAAAGGAAATGTGGTATCTATGTGGGATGCAGCGGAACGGAACGGAATGGAATACTGTCATTTGTGACCACATGGACAACCTGAAGGTCATTATGTTTAGGGAAATAAGCCAGATGCAGAAAGGCAAGTACTGAAAAATCGCACTTCTCTGAGGAGTGTAAAGCAATTGATTTCATAGAGGTTGAAGAGTCGAGTGGTGGCTACCAGAGGCTGGGAGAGTGGGGGGTGGTGAGGAGAGGTTGCTTTATGGGTATGGAGTTGCCACTGACGGGGAGCAAGAAGTTCTGGGGTGATGCTGTGCAGCAGGGGAACACGGACGACAGCAATGTGCTGTGCGGTTCCAAAAGCTAACGGAAAGGATAAGAAAACTCACCATAAAGAAGTGGTGAATGTTTGAGGAGATAAATGTGTTTAACCTGATTCAAACATTCTGTAATGCACATATATGGACACATGACACCCCAGTGATGCATATGGAGTTTAGGTTTTATGTATAAGTTAAAAATGAAGAAAAAGAGACGAATGCCAAGCATACTTTCTCAAGCCACTGGCTGCAAGCCCAATCGTCACCCCCAAGCCTCCCTGAGTGGGATCCAGCTTTTCCCGGCAGCACTCTGAGTGCACTGGCACCCCAAGAGGATTAGATATAGAAGGGAGAGTGGGCCTTTTATCGATAAAGATGTTCTAATAGAAAGTTGACAGACAGCCAGGCATGGTGGTGCACACCTGGAATCTCAAAACTCCGAGAGGCCGAGGTGGGCAGCAGTGGCAACTTAGTAAGACTTCGTCTCCTAATAAAAAATTTAAAAGGCTGCAGATGTAGCTCAGTGGTAATAGTCAACCCTCAGGAATGCAGAGAGAGAGAGACAGAAAGAAAGGAGAGTGAGCTGACACTCTTGGAGAACTGATCCCGGTGTGCAAGGGACTGTGTTTCTCCTTGACATTTGGCAAGTCTGATAAAGATGCCTAGGGCCTGCTGGGGTAATTTACTGTCTTCATGTTTGTTTTGGGTTCAAACCTCTGATGACCCGTGAAAAGTTGTGACTCCCCTGGGAGAATGGGATAATAATGTGCAGACCTTCTCGAAGGCTTTGACATTTTTTTAGACATGCTTTAGTTATTTGTTATCACCTAATGCTTGAGATAGTTTTTTAAAAGATGTGTTCTAATTTTCATTGCATTGGAAGTCTTTTCTCTTTCTTCTTATAAGAATGTGCTAGGGCAAATGCTGTTTATAATTATTTTATTCTTTTTCATTCTGGTCAATTAAATCATATTTTAAGTATCTTATAAACGCAAAAGTAAATGACATAATTGCACAGTCCTCTTTCATAAAGATTCTTACAAGGTGGTCATGAAATAAATCAGAAGAATGTGACTGGGTATAGAAGGTTGTTCTGTAGCAGAAATTTACCCAGCGTTGGGAGGTTTCCTACAGAAAGAGCCATGGAAAGGAATCACGAATGTTTTTAATGTTTACCCTCTGCTTATGTCTGATGACATTTTAGCGACAACCTTAATAGACAAATTCCATTGGGCAGATTTCCCTTTGATCCTTAAGGACCAAAGTTCAATCTCTTCTTCATTAGAGATGGACTTTTAATAAAAGCTAGTGTATGAGATTTCCAGTTACTGTGTTTCAAAGCACCTGGCTGTAAAGGTCCCCTGAAGCCGCGCCACCCCCAGGCCCTCAAGCGGGCTGCAGCGTGGTAACATGAAGATACACACGACTCCTGGCTGCTCAGTCTGAGCTTATCTTGTTTCTCACAGTTCACCCTGAATCAGTCAATCTATAAAATCAACATGCTTTGTAAGTATAATTTGCAACTTCCTGCCTCGCTGGAAATTATACGATATCCCAAAACATCACATGGCATCGTATAATTTTCCGTTCCGTTTCTCAACAAAGGGAAACCCTCCACAGGGCCCAGATGACTAATTTAGTTAAATGCCAGAATTCAAGGGTGAGCGTTCTGCAGACCGCTTGACTGGACAGCTGAGGCCGGTGCCAGGGTGTAAGTCGGCTGGCTTTGCTCCTGGTGCAGTCATTTCTACCTGGGCTCTGAGCCGCAGACAAAGCTGAACTGGACATCTGAGGAGAAACAGGTTCCTTTCTTATAAACCTGGGCCTGCCACAGCCCTGCCTGTCCCTGTGCCACATGGGGTCCAGACTGGCTCAGCTGTGACATCCGGAAAACACCGGTGTCTCCGGGTGACTCGGCGCGGGCTGCGTGTGCTGCTGGTGTTGGAATTCAGGTGGGAGAGCTGCAAGACTTGGATCGCACTTCTTAAACTGAGCCTGGCGTGCAGCCTGCTTGGTATGAACCGCGTGCAAGCAGCTGCCACTTTGCTTTCTTTCTTTGAAGCGTTCTTAAAAAAGACCCAAAGTTTCTCCTAGACTTGTGGTGACACAGCCCTTCAGCATGAACTCACCTGCCACTCATTCTGCTGTGCATTTCTGAGCTTCAAGAATGAGGTAAGAGCATCGGCAAATGCGCAGCCAGCCACCTGGCAGGAATTGCTGACTTAATCCTCACATCTCTCTACTGGGCACACCGGTATTATCCCTGTTTGAACGGAGCACAGAGTCCTTAAAGGACTTGGCCAGGATCACAGCACTTGCAACAGCGGTGGGATTCGAACTCAGCGAGTCTGAGGGCAGAGTGCGCTCTCCCTGTCTGTGGTTTGCCTCAGTTAGGAAGCTCACCGCAGGACAATGTTGGAGTCTCATGCTGCCCACTTGCAGCAAGTGGGAGGTGGGTGCTAATGCACCGGCAGGGAAGATCAGGTTGGGCCCAGGCGAGGGGCGCTGTCCACCACCCACCTCGCATGTCTATCAGGACCACACAGTCGTGGCTGCAAACTGGCCAAGGACCATTTGAATTGAACTAGAATTCCCTCACACTGTCTCTGGGCTTCGCAGTTCCTTCTGCTTGCCGGCAACAGACCTGTCTTTTCTGGGCTTGCAGGGATCTGATAGCAGTGTTCACCGAGTCCTCTCATGGAAGCCGTCGGGCAGGAACTGCGGGTTAAAAGGTGAAGGCAGACCTCCCCTTAGCACGGACAGAGCGGAGCTGGCTTGGCGCCACCAAGGCCTGAGCGGGCGGAAGGGGAGAGGATGCCCGCGGGTTTCGTGGCTGCCCTGGAAGACTGCCCGTGGTGGTGAGATGGGGAGGCTTTGAGAGGTGCAAGATGGCCTGGAACTCTTGGTGAAAAAGGAAAAAAAACTCTGGTCTTGGAGTGAAAACAGAGACATTTGCGAACTCAGGCCGATCTCCAGGTCTGCCAGTTGCCACGCGAATGCTGGATGAAACGATCTATGTCTCCGTGCTTTTGTTTCCCCGGCTGTGTGATGGAGGCCACTCGGTCAGACCGCGATGAAACGTAAAGGAGGCAATCTGCTGAGAAGTGCTCGTTGCTGAGGGGTTATGAGATACTCGCTTCATTGTTAAATTTGCAGAGAGAGATTTTAAGGAAAAGACGAGAATAAGCAAGGCCCTCTAAGAGGCACTGTAGAAAATCTGTAATAAGCGCCTGCTAATACCTGCTTTCTGGATACTACTATCGGCTGGGTGATTGCAGACATCGACTGCCTCATTTAATTCTGGCCGTGGCCACAGGGGTTTAGATGAGTAAGCTTATTCTGCTACATCTTTCTCATCTGTAAGTGTAAAGTGTTTGCATGGCTATCCATTAAGGACTAAGGACATAATGTGTGTCATATTATGATATAAATTGTAACGGGGTCTGGTACATAGCTAGTGTTTGGGAAAGATCTCCAAGCTGTCGAACGTCTACACCCGTTTGTCTTCTGCCAGACATTTCCCCCAGCCCCTGGCCATCACTCATAGTCAAACCACTCCCCAGTCTTCCGATTTGCTGCTTGGCATTTGGGTGAGGAAGCCTCTGGGCCGCATCCTCTCGTGGGGCCTGGCCATGTCGTTAACTCTCTCCTGCAGCTTCCTCATGCAGAGTGGGTGCCAAACGGAACCTGCGTCATCATGGCTGTGATAGAAGAGCGATAACTGCCAAGACCTCAGCAGTGCGTGGTACAAATCGAGCTCTCCGCAGATGGCTGTCACCCTCATCCAAGTGACCAGGCTCCTCCCACCACGTGCCTCTGGGATCAGCTTCTCCTCCTCCATGCCATCCTGCTCTTCCACGCTTGCCCACGTACACGACTTTCTCTGCCAGAAGTCAAGGTAATCTTTAAGAAGATGGAAATCAGAGTGAGGCTGTCTCCAGACTGGCTTAGCTTTATCTTCCCAAGTTCTTTACCTGCCTGCGGAGGCTGTGTATGACCTCACCCAGTCTTCACTCCCCTCCTCCTTGGAGGTCACCAGTCACCCTGCACATTCACACCTCAGGGCCTTTGCACCTGCTGTCCCCTGTCTGGGATGCTTCTCCTGCAGATCTTGGCACAGTTCGTGGATACTGGCGTAGGTCTGTGAATGTTGCTTCCTGGTTGCTTCCCTGCTGACCGTTACCCTCCCTGTATATTCTGGGGCTCTTGGTCTGTTTCTTTGGTGTCTGCCTCTGTCGGAGGAGAAGGAAAGCCTGGTGGGGCAGAGGCAGCATTAACTCCCTTCACTGTCCCGGAGTGAGCTGGACAAGGAGCATGGTGAGTGTTCTCGTGACCTGCTAAGCGGGGGTGGTGGGGCGGACCTGCCTCTCAGGGGTTAGAGGCCTCCCTGAGGCGACGCACGGAGCCCGCTGAGTCCAGGGCCTGGCACTGGGTCTCGGCCGAGGCCAACCTCAGGGGATTCGGTGAGGTGTGGGTGCCATTCTGGGTCCCAGGAGCTCATAGGCAGGAGGGGAGAGACAGACAGATGGCCACACATCAGCACACCGCTGTGGCACATGCTGGGGGAAGGGTGTGCTGGGGGATGTGGGGGAGAGGAGGGGCCACTGGACTTCCCAGAGCCATGGAAGGTAGCTGGGCGCAGAGGGCGCCCCAGCTCCCAAGGGTGGGGGCATCCTGCAGATGGGCTGTGTAGGCCAAGCACGTAGGAGAGGGTGGGCACTGGAGCACTCTGGGAAATTTGATCTGCCTGGAACTCGGAGTGACAGAGAGGAGCCTGGGAGGTAGGCTGAGGAGGGTGGTGTTCTGCAGCTTCAGCCTTTCCCCACCATGCCCAGCAGCAGCGTCAGAAGCAGCAGGGGAGGCCCCTGTGCAAGGGCTCCAAGCTCTGTCTGCGACTAACGCATAGCGAAGTCATCACGGCCGTGTGCGAGCTATTGGTGTTTTCAACAACCCCTGGAGGCCAGCGGCACAGCCCCCACTGCCCATTTCCCAGATGAGAGCAGCAAAACTCAGGCTCAGGGCTCCAACCAGGTGCATGTGCTGCCGTCGGCACTTGCTGGACAAATCTAGGGGTGGGGGGTGAGGCCGGGAAACAGTGAGTCGCCATCCCAGATTGATCTTCCAGTGTAGATAGATTTTCCCCTGGGATACAGATATTTTACTACGTGAAGTGCAATTGCTAAGACGCGGGAAGTTAAATTCCCGTGGGTGGGAAGCCCTGTTGCAGACATCACCACCTCCTTGGATCCTGCCTCAACTTGAGAAGCCCTAAGTAGTTCATCTGATGCCAGAGAGCTCCTGGGGTCCCCTCGGAGGATTCCGCAATCCGAACTACACGTCTTCCTATTCTTCCTTCAAGTGGAATAGCGTTGGGAGGGCGGGGCAGTGTCAGTACCTAACAGCAGAGTGCTCAGAACCAGGCCCAGAAAGATGCTCTGGACTGCCCCATTGTCCTCAGCACCATCACTGCTGTCATCATCATCACCGCCACCACCAACCACCACCGTCACCAGGAGCATCGTCACTGCCACCACCACCAATCACCACCACCGTCATCACCGTCAATATCATAACTACCGCCATCATCACCATCATCATCTCCATCATCACTGCCAGCATCACCATCGTCACCATCGCCGTCATCTCCATCAAGCTTTCTAAGCCTCAGATATTGAGCTCGTGTGTTTTTTATTTATTAGCTCATTTGGTTTCTATGACCATCTCACACTCTACCTATAATTAAATTGTGGTCCCAACAGTATCAGTCACTTGCCCAAAGTCAGTCATCTTGAAAGTGGCAGAGCCAAGAATCCCCAAGGAGCTGCTTGGTTTCCCAGTGTGTGGTCTCAGCAAGCCACCGAGCAGCAAGTTTGAAGGGCGGCTCTCGCTCCATCACCTGTGCCCCAGCAAAGCTGCTCTGGGTTACCACGGAAACTGAGCACCAGGAGCTGGAAGTGGAAAGAGAAGAGGATTACACACCAGTCTTCAACCCTCAGCTTTCAGCCAGGGCCCTGGGACGGAGCAGTGTGAGGCGCTGAGAGCAGACTCCCAGGCAGACGATGGCCTGGGCTTTTCCCAAGTACATAGTTATCTTCAGAACACGATTCTATCAGACAGACAACAGAGAATTAAAGAAAATTTTAGGCCAAATTATATTCTGTTTATGAATGCACAGGGTGCTGGGGATTTAGCTCAAGGGTGGCATGCTTGCCTTGCAAGTGCAAGGCCCTGAGTTTGATTCCCAGTACCGCACCCCTCAAAGAGGAATGCGCCGAAGCATGCTGTCGAGGATCAGTTTCTTTGTTTTGCATGATCTGCCTGGGACCCCTCTGGTCTGTCCAGGACCTCGATGATCCCCAGGAAACCACTGAGCACAGTACTTTCTTTGTGAGCAGTGACTTAATTGTCAGTGGGAAAATGTCACGTTGCACATTTGCCATGGATTATTTTATTCACATGGGTATTTTTTGTTTGCTTATTTTTCCTTAGGTTAAGAAGATTTTTATGAAGATGTGCTAAAATTACAACTGCCAGAAAATGCTTGGATGGTCTTTTGTTTCCAGTATGAGATGGAACCCTCCACTCCATAGAACCTCCACCCATTCTGTCAGGACCAGTGAGGTCAGTGTTATGGTTTGTGTCTAGATGTCCCGCTAAAGTCTCATGTGGTCATAGGTGGGATATTTTCAGAGATGGCTGGATCTAGAGTGTGTGATTACACCACTGATTGGTTTGGCACAGTCCTGCTGGCATCAAGGGTGTGATACTAGGATTAAGGGTGCTGGGATTAAGGGTGGGAGTGCTACCCACCCTAAAGCCAGGTAGCCTGGATAAAATATAAGGGGCAGAAAGAGGCTTGTGTCCCTTGCTTACCTTGCTGCCTTGTGACTGTCTGCCATGCCACCCGGCCTCGGATCCAACTGATTGTAGACTGAAACCTCTACAAACTGTGGGCTAAATAAACCTTTCCCCCTTAAATTTGGGTGTCAGGTATTTTGTCTCAGCAACAAGAGAGAAGTAACTAAGAAGTTAGGCTGACTGCAGGCCTCCCGCCCCCCTGCACCATGCGGCTCTCGGTAGAAAAATCCCTCAAAAGCTGGGTAGAGGAGGGAGACTGATTTCTATCAGAGTGGAAGTTTCCTTTGAAGGGCTTGCTGCTAAATTCTTCTTATTTTAGTTGACATGTAACTGCACATATTTATGGGTTATGTTTTGGTATGAGTATGCCTTGTATAATAATCAGGGTAATTAATACACCCATCTTCTCAAACATTTACAGTTTCCTTGTAGTGAGAACATTCAACAGCCTCTCTTCTAGCTATTCTGAGATGCAAAATGCCTTATTGGTTTTTTTTCCTAGATGGAAGTTCTTTTTCTTTTTTTAAAATTTTATTTTAGTGGTACATTTTAGATATACATAATGATAATAGTCATCATGGGGAATTTGTACTTGTACATGATATATCTTGCTGCTTCTTTTTTTCCCATTCCCCTTCTCTCCCTGTTAATCATACTCATCCCCTTGTACAACAGATTAGCAGAATTTATTCTTCTTTCTAATTGTAACTTTGTGTCCATTGACAAACTTCTTCCCTGGTCTCTGGTTCTCACTGGTCTACTCACTGCTTCTCTGAGATTAATGTTTTTAGATTCTATGTATGAGTGAGATCCTGCATATTTGTCTTTATCTATCCATCTACTGATGGACACTGGGTGGGTTCCATGTCTTGATTATTTCGAACAGTGCCTCAATAAACATGGTGGTCCACATGTCTCTTTGACATACTGATTTTATCTCCTTTGAATATATATCCAGTAGATTGCTGGATCACATTGTTGTTCCAGTCTGAGGTTTTCGAGGACCCACCACCCTTGCCAGCACTGCACCTCCTCACCAGCACTTGGTACCTGTTGTATTTTAACAACAACTATTCTCACTGGAGTAGTGTGATATCTCATTGTGATTTGAATTTGTATTTCACTGATGTTGCTCACACTGAGCATTTTTATAGCCCTGTTTTATACCCTGTCCGTGTGTTGAGAAGTGTTAAGGTCTTTTGCCTATTTTCAATCAGATCATTTGTTTCCTTGCTCCTGAGTGGTTTGAGCTCCTTCTGTGTTCTAGATACTGACCCTTCCCCAGATGTAAATATTTTCTCCCCACCCCACCAGTCTCTCTTCACTCCGTTCCCTGTGTCCGGCCGGACAAAGCTCTGAATTCAGTGCAGTGCCGCTTGTCTATTTGCTTAGTTGCTTGAGCCGAGGTCCTGTGCGATCTGTGCTTGGTGATCTAGGACAGTCTGCTCCCCCGGCACCTGCCCCTGGCTGATTTCAAAGGTGTCCACGGTCAGTGTGATTCTTTCCTGAAATTCTGAGGTTGGCATGCAGCAGGCATCGTGAAGTTAACCCACAGCAGCTGAGCCTGATGGCTTCCAGCAGAGTAATAGGGTATGATATTTGCTTGTTCTTTTCTCAGCTGTCCCCAGATGGAAGTGGCACATCGTCCGACCTTGAACCCACGCGATGGAGTCTGTCCCCAGCCCTGCGCCAGTTTGTCCTCACAGATACCCGATGAAGTCACACCCAGGGAGAAATGCACTCGCCAGGCAAATGTCACGTACGTAAAGGCCATTCTACCGTGCTCTGATGTACACACATTTGCACACTCGTCACACGAGGACAAAACAGCTCTTTTTATTCTTTCTCACATAAGTCGTACAACTGTCTGAATGCTGTTCCGTGAAGATGCTCTTCCTGGACTGTATTTCTTGGAAATAAAAGCACTCACAAAGTCTTTCCAAACGTGCCGGGGCGTCAACATTGGGAGGCTAAAAATGCGCACGTCTTTGTGACCTGTTATTACCCTCCGCAGACACAAGCACACTGAACTGTGGTAGCTGCCACATTTTTTGGTGTGTGTGTGTAAATAGTATGTTTTGGCATTGGTGTAAAAAAACTACAAGGGTAAGTGCTCTCTTGGCTGGAAAATGTGTGTGCATGATTTCTAAGCATGTGCCATTTACAATTCATCTACATCTTTGGCTCGTGTCAAGCTAGGGACAGAGCAGTTACAGTACTTCGAGTGTGGTGAGTTGAGGGTGGTGAGCCACGTCCAGGACGCTCTGGCCTTAGAGCTCTGCTTCCACCCGCAGAGGAGCCGGCTTTGGGACTTCTCCCCAGTGGCCGTCCAGGCCCCTCTCCAGCGCCCTCCCGCACCTCTCCCGGCACAGACTTTGTCGGTGTGGCCTGAGGTGCTCTCCGGTGCTCCCTGCAGCTGCGGGAAGGGAAGGCGGGTCCACGTGGTGCAATAATTCATAATGGGATGAAACATCGTCCATGTTCCCCAGCAACGGAAAGAGCCACGCAGGCCACACGAACGGCCCTGGCCCTTATTGGAAACACCGGAAGTGTCCATTACACACCGGAAGCCACGACAACCTTCGGCAAGCGCCTCACCAGGATGAGCGGGCTGAGAGTTCCGGGGGCTCCTGAACACGCAGGAGCGAGTCTTCTGGAAGAGCTGCGCGTGGAAGGCTGTTTTGGATCCCAGGGGCTGAGAGAGAAGTGGAATGAGCTAACGTTCAGGACGAGGCTTATCGCACTGCTCGCCACGGTCACGCCATCACTCGCGTCATCTTGATTTGATGTTCGGTCGGCCAGATCGCCGTCTGCGGAGATCCTGCAGGTCGCGAGTCTCAAAGCAGCGGGTCGCCTGGCGCTGCTGGTTTCGCCGTGCGAGCTGGGCGGACCCGGACAGGCCCACTGGCTTCGGGGCGAGGGTGCTGACCGCGCAGGCACGTTTCAGCAGCCTCAGACTGCCGTGAAGATTTCTAAAGGCGTGTGTCTGCCTGGAGTCGAGGCTATTCAAGAGGCTGAATCAGGAGGATCACCGCAGCCCAGAAGTTCAAGAAAACTAGCCTGGACAACAAGATGAGACTCCCGTCTCACACACACGCGCGCACACACATGCACGCCCGCCCACACAGATGAGCAGGCAGTTTGCACATGACCCTGAAAACTCTGAGTTTGAGAGATGAAACTTGTTTTAGTAAGTTTACAGAATGTCGGAATGACAGAAGTTTCTTGGAAAGCGATTAAAAACACAATGTAATGTTGCTATGAAGAAGGACCTGCATAATGAAATAAACAGTGCTCTTTCCAGGTGATCTTAAGAAACAGCAGGTTCAAACAAATTCAAGTGTGGGCTTGAAGAAACTTGAATAATCGTTCTGCCTCCGCGGGGCTGGCTCAGGGGACCAGGCAGAGGAGCTAGTGGCTTTTGAGTCCGCTCAGTGAAATGCAGGGAGTTTTAGTTAAGACACTTAAATGGCTTTACCTTCCTTGATTATCAGAGTTCACAGTAGAATTCAAGAGAATGCGCTGAGAAGCTCCCCAGGGAGATAGATGGTTGTCCAGTCAATCCCATTAGGTGTGAATTCCTCTGCAAACTGGCGGGGTAGGGCTCTCTCAGGGGAGCTGACCTCTCTTCAGAAGTCCACTAAAGGGCTGGGGATTTAGCTCAGTGGTAGAGCACTTGCCTAGCAAGTGCAGGGCCCTGAGTTTGATCACCAGCACCAAAACAAAACAAAACAAAAGTCCACTGAAGGCTGTCGGCACCCCACCTCACGGCTGCTATGAGTGCTCACCCCGACAAGCCCACTCTGTGGGGTGATCAGAAGCCTCCTGGGTGTGTCTGGGCAGGTCACGGAGGTGAGGCCTTGAGGTCTGTGTCTGGTCCCTCGCCGCTCCCAGCTGGACTGGGTCACCCGCAGATCGGGAGGGATACTGCAGTGTGGCTCTCTGCTGGCCACAGTGGAACCTGCTGAGGCCGCTGCTGCTTCCCGGTTTCATATCAGAGAAGATGATGCTTGCAGACAGCCTCAGCGGGCAATTTCCCAGAAGACAGGAAGCAGGTTTCTGGTCTGGAAGTAAGACTGGACAGCTGCTCTGGTAGGCCGAGGACTTGCACACCTTCCAAAACCATGGGCTGTGGACCAGCCACTGGGCTGCAAGGCCGAGGAGGACAGGCGGAGCTGATAGCCAGCTTTTTCTTTAAGAGTGGCCTCGGCCGGGTGCGGCGGCACACACCTGTAATCCCAGTGCTCGGGAGGCTGACACAGAAGGATCACTGAGAGTTTGAGGCCAGACTGGACTACACAGTGAGCTAAAGCCCAGCCTGAACTACACAGAAAGACCCTGTCTCACACAAACAAACAGGCAGACAGACAGACAAACAAAGAGTGGCCCTGCCGCGGGGCTCAGGAGCTCCCCTAAGTCTGCACTGCTCAGGGAAGGAAGGTCCACACCTTGCTGCCATCGAAACCTCAAATCTGTGAGAAGAAAAAGAAACTCACTGTCACTGGCGCATGGTCCCAAAGCCGGGGCGCAGGGGAGATGCCCTCCCTCTGGGCGCAGAGTCCCAGCCCAGGCCGGCCGGGCTCAGACCATGGCCGTAGGGCTCCCCTGCACTGCCCGGGGCCACGGCCTGCTGTGGCTGCTGCGGTCGGCGATGTCCAGGCTGCAGATGGGAGCAGCCCTGCCCCCACCCCGGCAGAGTGGGTGTCCGGAACCCACACTGCCGAAAGATGTAAAACTTCCCAAAGATGAGTTTCTCTCAGCTTTTGTGTGAGAAAAGAACTTCTCAGTGGGCCGGTGACCATTTTGGGGCTAACCCCAGTCTCATGATGGGTGACCTCGGAGAGGGGCGGCACCTCAGGAGTGGAGCACACGGTCAACCCACAACCATGTGCTCCATGCCAGGCTGAACCCAGCATCTTCACACTGAGCTACATCCTCAACTCTTTGTTGTTGTTGTTTTTTGAGACAAGCTCTCGCCAAATTGCCCAGGTTGGTCTCAAACAGACACAGAATAGGGTCCAAGGGGGGGGGTCCCCAAAGCGAAGATGGGGACTGGTGACTTGCCCACCCATGGGGCAGGTTGCAGAGGAAGAACTTCCAAGATTCACCAGTAAGAAACAGAAAAACATTAAGTACACTCTCGGAAAGAACAGAGGAGTGGGGGGCTTCATGGCCTGGAGCTGAGTATATTTATATGGTTTTGACGGTGGAAATCTATGGAAAGAGGGAGTCCAATTTACAAGGGAGGTGGCGCATACCTGTGATTCCAGCACTCGGGAGACGGAGGCAGAAGGATCTCTGCGAGTTTGAGGCCAGCCTGGGCTGCACTGCGAGGTTTGAGGCCAGCTTGGGCTGCACAGTGAGTTTGAGGCCAGCCGAGGCTGGGCGTCCACAGGTGGAAATGGAACGGCCCCTTCTGCAGGTGAAAGGTAGTCTCCTGTTTACAGGTTTATTGTGTCGTTAAGACCCTTAGGAATTTTTTTAAAGTGAATTTCCTGGAAGGTTAAAAGGCCTAACTTTCATGTCTCAAAGCTGCAGTTTTTTTAAAGCACAATCTTAAAATGATGATTTTCCTTATCTGCTTTCTACCTTTCCTTATTTTTCTATCCTACCTCAGAACTGGCACTCCTCCTGCCTCAGCCTCCCAGAGTGTGTGGATTACAATTGTGCGCCACTGCGCCTGGCTTGCATTTCCTTTTCAAGGGACAGCGTAGTGTTCCCTTCAGCATCATTGCTTCGTACCCTGGTGAAAACCCAAACAAAGAAGCTACGGCTCAAACCCAGCTCTGCAGCCCCTAGAGGCACCCTGCTGGGTGTGCACGTCCACAGCGCAGCATCATCTCTCTGGCTGAGAGACTCCAGTCAGCACTCTGTAGAGGTCGCACTTGAACAATTTCTTCTACTTTCGTTACCATCAGTGTGCAAGGCAAGAGCAGGAAATTGTCCGACTGCAGAGCACTTAGGAAACTCTTCCGACGTTGCTATCGGGGATTTTGGATCCAGAAGCAAAGTGGGTCATGAGCTCTTTGGCTGCAATCTGACTAACAGAGAATTTTGCTTTTCTCAGTAATCATTTTTTGTCCGAGTTATTTTTATTCCCGGGACACTGGTGTGCACCGCTGCTGCTGGGCTGCTGCGAGGAGCTGTCCCTGGGTTGTAAGCCCTCGGCCAGGGCCTGTGTGCTGGTGACCCCAGGACAGGGGCTGGCAGGGAGGACCCGAGAGAGAGACATCTCTGCGTCCGCAGAAGGGGTGAGGAAGAGGGAAAGGGGAGCCCCGAGTGAATCAGGGCTGCCCGACTGCAGAAAACAAAGGTCACGTGGTCCTGGTGTAAAGCCAGGACCAGGAACTTCACGTCCAGCTCAGCATCGCTGGGGATTCAGTCAATGACCCTTCCGGAGGAATGTGCATTTGGCGAGGTTTAGAACTCAGTCCAGCTTCCGGGTTTTGAAGTTTTTGAACCAACCATAAACCTTGCAGGGTGCCAGTTTTAGATGTGTTTGTTTCCAAATTTCTTGATGAAAGGACTGCTGATTTCTGGGAAAAGAAACAACAGAATATCAGATAAGACAGGCCACCGGGATGCTCCTCCAAAGGACCAGGTCTCTGTCGCCATTCTCCTTCTCTACTTTCTCTCCACGCTCCTCAAATGTGCACCAGATGTGCAACTCCAGAGCACGAGTCTGCTGTGGATCAGGGCTCTTGCTTGGGGATGGTCCCTGAGCCCTGGGGAGCAGCCACCTGGCCCTGTCTTCAGGGGCGGCTGAAGAGAGCGTGGGGGCTCTGCACGGCCACCTGTCCTTGTTCACAGCTCTTTGCCCCAGTCGGTCCTGGGGTGGGGAGGGATATGCGAGGGCGACCTGGCTCAGCAGTGGGGCAGCCCTGCGTCCAGGCACATGGGTCCCACGGAAAGGAGCTGCAGGAGGCTGTGGTGTGGGAGATGTCACTCGGGATGTGGGCAGCTGGGGACAGTGCAAGGTGTGAGGAACTTGTGATTCAACCTGCAATGCATTTCACTCATGTGCGACATAGTCAAACGGGCGTCGCAAGACAGATTCTCCCTTGTCCCCCAGAGAAGTGGAGCCTGAAAGAGCCGTTCCTGTAGAAGTGGGTATGAGACAGGTTAGCAGACAGCTTGAGGGGGTGGGCAGGTCCTGGTGTGGCCAGCACAGCTTGGCGACTGGAGGTGACACTTCCCAGGAGCTGGGAGAGAGATTTCCACTTTCTCGCCACAAAGAACTGCTAAGGGGTGAGCTGTGGACACAGTACCTACCTGCCCGATGTGACCGTTCCACAGTGTGTACGAGCACTGAGACACTGTGTTGGGCCCCAGGAACACCTACAATTATTAAAAAATTTGAAAAGAAGCCCTGGAATTCAGAGACTAATTGGGAGCAAGACAGGGAAGATGTGTTAAAGCTTCTGGGGTCTACTTACAAATTTTCGGGGACAATTGTGTGAACGGTGCTCACCCCATCTGGAGGATCCTGGGGCCTGGGAGGACACGAGGGGAGCCCCGTCCTGCTGCTCGGTATTTAAACGCTGTGGCTCAAGCTGGTGAGTATTGTGGTACACAGATCCTGCTCTCCTATGTGGACCGACATATCTTCGTGATGATAAAATGGAACAGGTGTATCAGCTATGGCTTTTTATGTGCAAGAAAGGCGGCAAAATATCAAAGGCGACTGGATTTGACTTTATTATGCACATGCCAGTGGTTTTTAGGTGACTCATTAAATGGTGCAAAAAAATCATAAGTTATTTTTTTTTCCTAAAATTTCCTCGTCTTCATTTTGGCAAAACCACCCACTCTGTATTTTAGCGTTCAGATTGTTGTACATTTGAGATTTACAGAAAGTGATGCTAAGGTGGAGAATGTTCACGGTCACTGCCGCTCTTCGGCAGACGCCTAAAGCTGATTTCATTCTGGGATGTGTCTGTCTGAGAGGGACTGCTGAGTGAGCAGGTGGTCGGTGCAGGCCTTCCAGGGATGTTCAAGCAGGGAAAGAAGGGTGAGTTTTATATGCTGTGCTCAAATGTAGTAATTCTACCCCATATGTGCCACTATCATAAATATTATCCAAGTATTTTAATTTTATTATATAAATCATCACTTTTCAAAATTATCACTTCTTTTAGAGCAGTGTCTAAATTCACACAGCGGGTGAAGGCGCAGCTCAGTGGTAGGGTGTGTCCTCAGCAGGCAGAAGGCTCTGGGGTCCGTCCCCAGCATCACACAAACAAACAAACAAAAATGCACACAGTGAAGATACATTGTTCTTAGGTTCTTCTTTCAAAAATTCCAGTGCTGGGACATTATAATGGAAACCCAAAACACCAACTCTTATTCGGTTTGCTTAAATCTCTCTTTAAGTAACACTATTGTGTCCATAAAATATTGTCTATAGAAATTCATTTTGCAGTTGTTTGAGGTTGAATCTTCCTCTTCATAATTGGAAATGCTTTGTTTCTTTATTCTCATTTTTCTATATTTTTGGTGGGGAGATTCCTTTGTTACTATATTACTCATTTTCCCATGGCTGGGACAAAATACCGAATGCTTGAAACTTAAAAGAAGAGAGGTCCATTTTGGATTGTAGCTTGGCTGGATCACAGTTTTCAGACTCTGGTTGACTGGCTCCAAGTTGGAAATGGCATGGTAGAGGGCACGGTGGAGAAAATTGCTTGACATGTGGAGCTAGGAAGAAGAGAGCTAGGAGGAGCTGGGGTCAACAATACCAGACACCCAGCCAGGTCATGTCCCCTGGGACCTGACCTCCAAGCAAGGCCCAGCTCCTAGCAGCACATGGCCACCGCTCTGATCCATGGTTGAATTCACTGCCGAGTACAATGCCCCATGATCCAATCACCTTCCATACACAGGAGATTTACAGAACTATGACATGTACATAGTTCACGGCACTTTTAGTTTAGAAAAACCCCCACATTGTATCTAAAATTCAAAATTAATCCTTTGTAAAATAAAATAGCCAAACTTGAATCAGCTCTGTAAGCTATTGCTAACATAAGAGCAACCACAGTTCCTACCGAATAACTCTGGAAGACGCAGATTCAAAACGAACTGGATTTCCTTCCAAAGACCGTGCTTTGCTCCTCATTGAGCACCTTCCCTCCACTTACCTCTGCTCAGTCCTTGTGTGTCTTGTCTAAATTATTTCTGAGCTCTTCATCAGCATGCGCTCAGTGTGCCCCATAGGACAGAGAGTCCCAAAGTCAAAACTGATAGTGTTTCGTCAAGATGTTCCATTCTGGGGCAAGTCTAGAAAATGTCACATGCAATTGCGAGTCCCCGTGAAGACTGTCATTGTTGTGGGACCAGCTGTGGCGCGTCTCGCAGGAACAAATTCAAACCAGGCGCCACGCATGGCACAGAGCAGGCTTCTGGTTCTCAGCCAGATTTACGGTCTTACATCTTTTTCTTTACTGATCATGTCAGCACTATTATCATAGATTTGCTCTGCACAATCTTTGAGATTGTTTAAATAAGGCTGACGTCTAAAATTCAAATTTGTAAAAATTTAGTCAAATCCTTTGAAGATATTTTTCATAATTCTCACAGCTAATACGTTAGATGTCTATGTGGTGGCATTTGGGGAGGAACCACTCAAAGGTTTGGGCGACTGTTTTGCACTGTGAAGGTTCCTGGTGCGCCAGCCCACGCAGCTGCTAGAAGCTGCCCAGCGCTCATGCGCCTCTGGACCAGGAATCGGGACCCAGAGGGAGGCAGGACATGGTGCTCACCCCGGCACATCTGCCCAAGGAAGAGGATTCCACAGACTGACTTTGCTTTCCTCCAGCCAAGAGCTTCTGCTACTCAAATCACTCTAATCCGGGGCAGTGTGTGTTTCTAACTTTGGCAGCCACACAATCCACAAAACTTCTTGGCATCTTCATACTTAAGGGAAGAGGCACAAGATCATTTGGCTGCACCATCTGGCTCCAATCTGACTGCCGGAATTGTTCTGCTGGGGCCAGCTGGCTGGACTGGTTACCCGTGAGTTTCCCTGATGATTTACAAACGCAGTCCAAAACGGTGACCCTTGCAGAAAGAGAGCCTCACCATATCCCTGTGTGCCATTTGCTGGAAACTTGTGTAAGAGTTTTTCTTTTTCTTGTATTTACAGGGAACAGTGCCTCACACATATATGTTGAATAATGATCATAATAAAGATTATTATAACATCCACTTTCACAATCTTTGTAGAGGTTTTTATAACCAACATTAGAATGAGTTGGCTGAACTGTGTGGAAAACGTTTTGATAAAACTCATGATAATAAAAGGACAATATATTTCATGTGTAGAGTGATGGTTTATAGGGAAATTGTGAACCTCTAACCCCAAAGCGCTGTCTTTAACTGTATATAACATAGGTGAAAATGCTTGCATTCGCCATGATGGCTAATTACGTGTACATGGATAGACTCATATTTACATCTCTCAGCTTTCTTCTTTTCCATTGTCCTATAAGATTATCTAACTTGAAGAGGAGCAAGAGGCTCAGGAGCCTGATGGAAATGAAACAAAACGCCAAGGAAGAAGGAAAAGGGAAAGACCAGAAACTCATGCTTCTCAGCTAAACTAAGGACTCACTGTGGTGGCGCAGAACATTCAGACAACAGAGTGTCCCGGAAGAAAGCGTTAGGACAGGAGCAGCCTTTGTCAGTGCCTGTGAAGCTGTACACGTCCAAGAGTCTTCCTGAAGATCTTGCGGGAAGGGTGAGCAAAATCTCGGCTTCTGTTTCAAAAGACGTTTGGATAGCAACATCAGAAACAGCAGCAACAACAAAAATTAGATGAGGTTGTGTGGAGCTTCGTCTAGAGCATTCTTTTTACCACTCATGATGTCTCATTGAGCCACACCTTCTTATCATCAAGACACTGACAGAAAAATGATAGTGACAATAGTGGAAACTGCAGAGGAGACAAGAAAAGGTCGCTTACTGCAAAGCCTTAAACTATTAGTAAAGCCCCCTAATTTTAGTACTCTAGTCTTCCTAATACCAAAAAGAGTGCAGGCCAGCTTCTTGGTGGACGTCGTTTTGATGCTGCTAGTGGGTGGGTGGGAGATGGCCGAGGGTCAAAGTCTCAATGTCTCCCCCTGAGAAGATGGCCAAGCACAGTACATGGCTGTGCCAGCTGAAGACTGCAGCCTACAAGGAAAACCAGGGTGACGCTGAGGCCATGACAGGGGTACTTACCACTGGCAGCATTTTTTTTAAATTTAAAAATTTTTTTTTACCAAGAACATGTATTGGTACGTTGTAGATAGACATAATGATCACATTCATCATAGTTAGTTTGTACCTGCACACAATGTATCTTGGTTTCCCCCTTCCCCACCCTTCCCTTTCACTCCCCCTCCCCTCCTTATTTACAATAGCTTTATTTACATTTTTCCATTTTTTATTTCTCTTTTCTTTTCTCTTCCCTTCCTTCCAAGGGGACTATCTTAAGAAAAAGTGCATAAATCGCTAGTTTGAAACTCAATGGATTTTCACAAAGTGAATACATCTGGACAGTCAGCACCCAAATCAAGAAACAGAACTATTACCTGCCTCTAGAATATTAACCGTCCCCTGACACTTCCAGAAGGAACCTCAAAGAGTAACCACTGTCTTGACTTCTGATTTCATGTAGTCATGTTTCTATTTGAACCAAACCTATATGGGTAATATGGTTCTGTTTACTCAACAAAGTGGTCCCATCCACCTTTTTGGTTGTAGTTACAGTTCTTTTATGCTCATGTCTGAATAGTACCTGTTATGGTTTCTGTTTAGATGTCCCCCCAAAGCCTCATGTGGCAAGAGGTGGCTGGATCTAGAGTGTGTGATGCTGAGATTAAAGGCCTGTGATTACTAAACCAATCCACTGATTAGTTTGGCACCACCCAAATCCTAGCAGCCTGGGGAAGATATAAGGCACAGGAAGAAGCTGTGTAGGTCCCCCTGCCTTGCTTACCCCCTTGCTTACCTTGCTGTCTTCTACCTTGGATCCAGCTGATTTTGGACTGAAACCTCTACAAACTGTGAGCCAAATAAACCTTCCTTCCCCTAACTTTGGGTGTTTGGTATTTTGTCTCAGCAATGAGAGAAAAGTAATTTAGACGGTGCCTAATTATACTACCATACTCTTATTATTTGATCTAAAAATGTCCCCCATGAGGCTTATGTATGCAGACACGACTGGATCATGAAGTCACTAACCACATCAGTGGGTCAAGTTCATACCTGAGTGGGCTTTTGGGAGGTAGGGCCCAGTGAGAGGAAGTAGACTGCTTGGGGGTCCCCTTTGAAGGCATGGCCTGTCCCCAACCCCTTCCTTTCCACTGGCTCTTGCTTGCTTTCCCCATTTCCTGGCTGCCATGAGGTGAGCAGCCTTCCTCCGCCAGGCCCTCCCACTGCAATGTTTCTGCTCTGGGGCTAGCTCAGCACGGACTCTGAAGTTGCAATCCCAGATAAACCTGCTCTCCTTTATGTTGTGTATGTCAGATATTTTGTCAGTGAGTAGATGAGTAACTCACCTACCATAATACTTTATTTATTTGTTGATCAACATTTAAGAATTTTCTAGCTTGGCCTCCTTTCAAATAATGCTGAAATGGGGGCTGTGGATTTAGCTCTGTGGTTAGACTGCTTGCCTCACAAGCACAAAGTCCTGAGTTCAATCCCCAGCACCAAAAAACAAAACAAGACAAAAAAAAATGCTGAAATAAATCCTCTTATGCATGTCTTCTTTTGAAACATGCATACTTTGATTGGATAAATACTGAACATTGAGTTATTGAATTATAAAGCTGAATTATAAAATTGAATTGAAAAATTGCTAAGATATAGGAATCTGATATGTTTTGCTTTAATTAATTAAACAGATTTTCAAAATGACCTGGATTAATTTTGATTCCAGAAGTTTGGCAAACCATTTATTTATGAACAATTCAGAAGAAAATTTATCTCAATTGAGTTGTGGTAAAATCATCACGTTTTAAAAAGAAGTGGAAGTCAATGGGAATCACTGTTTCAAAGGAGTGAGTGCATCCCTGGCTTAGCATCGATTTGCTCTTCCTGATTCTGATTACGAGATCTCTGGGCATTGAGCTCACCTTGTATTTTCAAATGCAGTCAGTGGATCTTATATAGTATTCCATGTCCAGCATACTACATCCCATGGGTAAAAGTATTATTGTGTTACTTGGAAAAATTATTTATTTTCAACTAAATTGTCATCTATGCAGGAATTTAAGGATCATTGACTTGCATATTCTGAAGGCTTCCAGGCCTGATGTCAGCACCTAAACCACTTGTGTGCAGGCCCATCTTCCTGGCTGGAGATTGCACCATTTGTTATAAATAACCTTGAAAAATAGCTACAGATAAGAGAAATAAACATTTTAACTTTTTTGGTAATCACGAGTGAAAGGAGCTGTAATCTTGGCTGCAAATGTTAACATTTACACTGTGATGTGTTTAATAAACTTAACTCTGTCTTTTATACACGCACACTCATCTCTCCAAGTTCCAGGGCATCTGTAGCTTGGTGGTTAAGTAAGATCTAGCTGATGATTCCTGAATAATGTGGTGGATTTGTTAGCAGCCTTGGAAAAATAAAAAGAAGAAAGAAGGAGGAATTCTTTGCTGCGAGCAATGGACTTGATCCATGCCAAGGCAGGCAGTCCGTGGCAGGCATCATTGTGATCAGTTACCCTTGTGGCAAAGGTCAGCCAGCTGTCCTCCATGGCTAATGAGTAGCTTCCCTCCTTCTGCAAAAGACATGTTGGTGATGACAGCAACATTAAATGTATCGAGTGCTGACTAGGTACCAAGCTGGAGCTCATTGCCTTATGTCTATGTTCATGCCAAGCAAGATCCTTGGACCTAGGAACTGTCATTATTTTCCTTTTACAGATGAGCAAAGAGGTTTAGAGAAGTTCAGCAAATTTTCCCAAGACTGCAGCTGTTACAAAGAAAGATGAGACCAGATCGGAAGTCAATGTAACTTCAGAGTCCAAGTCCTGAAGCACCACATTTCCTCAAGATGTGGGAGGGAATGGAGGTCAACTGAGAGGTTAGGAAAAGGTACAGACAGCTAGGGCATCTTCCAGGGAAGCAAAGGAACAAAACAAAAAATGTTAAAAGTACGGTCTTTCTCTTGGGTTGGCTCCACTCACAGCCTACAGGATTCTTTGACAGATGTTTAACATTCTTGGCATCTCAGACTTCCTGTGGTCTCCACTGCACTTTCAGATTCATTCCCAGAGCTTCACCCACTGCCCTCTCAGAAGATCCTTTCCTGACCTTCCAGGCCTTCCTTTGAAACCTTGATGGAAGCCTTACTGACCTCATAACTCTTGCAGTCTGCATGCCTGAAATACCAGCATGATATGGATGATGAAGGACTGCTGTCAGTGGAACCATAGCTAGAGCCCCCGTTAGCCCCGGTTTCAGCAGCCTATGAGTGCCTGAGTGAGTAGCTGAGCCTGTAAAATAAATCCCAGAAAACTAATTGGCTAGTAGACTGTTCCTGAGCAAGAGTCCCAGGGGCCCTTCTGAGCCTGTTATAAGTGGAGTCTTGCGATTTCTGAGATGTCCTCAAGGAATCTTTCTTTTTATTTCTGTAAAAAGTACAGTGGTATCTCAGTTTACGAACTGAATATTTTTTATGATTTTGGGAAATCTGGCTGCATTTGTTTGTGTGCATAAGATGGCCATGGTAATTGTGTTTGTCACCTGATGCACAGTTTGTAAATGGAAGCAAAATTTTGCCAAATACTTTTTATGTGAACCAAATTGTTTGCAAACATAAGCATTCATAAACAAAGGTATTACTGTACTTGGTTTCTTTTTAATGGTGCTAATCTCTCCAATACCTATACCTCTTTTGGCCTCAACTTTCCCTATAGTTCCTTCTAAGCTGAAACTTGAATTTTTCAATTTTATTTTTTTTTTGCTCTGCCTTTTGCCTCCTGATTCTCACTAATATATCTAGCTAATAGCAGCCCACAGTACTGTCACAGCCTGAACGTTGGGCTGTTTTGAAATGTGCTCCACCAGATTAATTAATCTACCACCCTCAGTTTTAGTCTTCTGAAAAGTTTCAGGAGATGGGCAAAACATATAGAAAAATTTTCTGCCAGAGTATAACCCACATGATCTATCATCCAACTGCCAATGGAGTCTTTGTTCCCAACTGAAACCTCCAAGGCCTGGCCTTTATTGTCCCCATTCCTATCAGCATTCTGTTATTCTGAGCTCCTATCAGAATAATCCATCAGGCTCAGGAGGGACCCTAGAATTCTAGGGCTTCTCTAACCTGCATATCTGAACCTTTCCAAGCACTTCCTACAAAACAATTCCAAAGATTCCTAAATCACATGGTACAGTCACAGCAATGACCCCACTTCACTGGTATTAATTTTTTGTATCAGTCAACTTTTCACCTCTGAGAACAAGTACTTGACATACACAGATTAAAGGTGGAATGATCTACTTTTGCTTAGAGTTTCAGAGGCTTCAGTCCACAGTCAGCTGACTCTCAGGCAGGAACATCATGAAGGGAGAGTGCGTTGAAGCAAAGTGCCTCATTTTGTGGTGCCCAGGAAGCAGAGCAGAGAAGCAGGGCCAGAGAGGAGGGGGTCAGGGAATAGATGTGATGCTCAAGGGCACACCTCCAAGGCCCACCTAGACACACCCAGGAGTGTGCTTTGCTTAGCGCTTGGGTAGCTCTAAGGTGTAACTGTTAATCTTGGTATGTTGATTTCATTGGATTAAGAAATGCATAGCAGAATAGTAAACATGTTCCTGCTGTGTCTGGGCTGATCATGGAGGTGTGGCCTTGAGTACTATATTTGGTCCCATCTGGAGTGTTCCTTTGCTCTGCTTCTAGGCAGCTATGAACTGAGAAGCTTCGTTCCTCTATTTCCTTTCCCCATGACATGTTTGTCTTGAAGCCAACTGATCATAAACTGAAAATATGAAGTGATTTAAACTTTTATTTCTTTAAGTTGTATATATGAGGTATTGTGTGGGTACTACTGGCTGCTTTTAGCCAGATTTATAGTGAAAATTGGGAGAAACAAAGCAGAGCAAAATGATTTGAGAAACTTAAATTCTGGCCCCAAAAGAACCATATGTAAAGTTAGGGCCAAAAGAGGTATGGTTGCTGGCGAGATTAGTGTCACTAAAAGAAAACAAGTATTTTGAATGGGGACAAAATGAAAGATGCTTTGAGGGTATTGTACAAACCAGCAAGATTCTTGTATTCTAAGCTCAAGAATGCAAAAGTATAAACCAGTTCAACCGAGAGGCTGACAGCCAAGGCTGTAGGTGTGGAACTGCCCAAGGCCTCTAGAACTCACATTTTACCACCATGTGCCCAGATGCCAGACTTGGAGCTACTGGGCTCTTTGGTCTTCTGGGCTTTGGTCTTGCTTTGGTCTGGTTGTATTCTTTTCTAATCCCTATTTCATTGCATACTGGGGATATGTAATTTGCTTTTTTGAATTTTCAAGGGTATGCATCTTAAGTCTTGGAGGAGACTGGATTGAACTTTGAGCAATGCTGGAACTATGGAGTCTGTAGGGGATGAATTAGAGCATTTTCATATTTGGGAAAGTTATATCATGTTAGGTACAATCATGACCTTGTGTCTATTTGGTGATCTAGTGTGGTTTAACGAGGTGTGTTTGGGTGTCAAGTTGACAAGGGGTGGAATGTGACAGTTAAACTGGACTCACAGCTTGATTGGCTTTGGAAACCACCTAGGGAATTAGTAAAGCACATTTCTGGGGGTGTCTGGGTAGTCATGGAGAAGTGAGCTCGGGTACTACAACTGATTCCTGGCCCCTTCCTCTCTGGGACTGCTCCCTTGCTTTGCTTCCTGGTAACCATGAACTGAGCATTTTGGTCCCACCATGCCCTTGCGTTATGATGTTCCTGACTTGGAAACTGTGAGCAAAATAAATCCTTCATCCTTTAAACTGTCGAGTTGTGTATTTGGTCTCAGCAACAAAAAGCTGACTACTGCAGGTTCCAAGGAAGTACTGGCTTCTTGCTTTCAACCCTTGGTTGTAGCAATCATTTATCCAAGTTTACAACATTGGATTATGGAAAAATTATCTTTTGTTTCTCTTAATCTGCCTTAATAAAGTTAAATTTTTCCAGTTTTTCTTAGCTAACTCCACATTCCCATGCACATTTTGAACCTGTTTGCTTTTGCTGAATTGCACATTCTGCCATATTGTATTTTATTTAGTGATGAGGAGCAAAATTCGTGCCTGCCTACACCATCTAAATAGTTTTACTCAGTCTTGGAACTTGATGTGTGATCTCTGAGCCAGCACCATCAGCTTCCCTGGAAACTCTCAATAAGTCTGGAATTTAATACCCATCTTCCACCTTCTAAATTAGAATTTGCATTTTAACAAGAACTCTAGCAGATACATATTCCAATTGCATTTTTAAAAAGACAGTTTTTTTAAAGAAAAGTTTTAGGTTCACAGGCAAAGGAAGAGGAAGATACGGATTTTCCACATACCAGCTACTACCCCGTATTTCCCCCATTGTTAGCGTCTCTCACTGGACAGACGTTGCAATCAATGAAACTGCATCGCCAACTCATAACGTCAAATCCTTGGTTTCCATTAGCATCCCTTCTTGGTGTTGCACATTCTGTGGACTTGGAAAATGCATGTGACACACACATTGCCAGTAGAGGACCGTATGGAGAACTTTCACCGAGGCATGTTGAATGCTCCAAGTTTTAGTTGTACGATTGCAAAGGGTGGGGACTTCTTGGTAATTTTCCACAGAAATCTTACTGGCCTAAATAGTTGATTAACTTACAACAAGATAAAGAAATAATCTTCCAGAAGCAGGAGGTGCCCACGTTTACAAGAGTTTTCACTGAAATGGTTTTTGAGCATCAATCTGTGATCCTCGTGCCAGCTGATTATTGGCTCATCATAGTCAAATCCCATTCACTCACTGGAAAGACCTCTTTTGGCCATAGGTTTCCCATGTGGAAGTAGAGGAATATCCTGTGTGCTGGCACTGTTATCATTGCCCCATAGAGTGTGATGCCCCAGTAATGTGGTGACTGGGAGGTCCCCCAGGATGACCCCTGCCCGGCTTCCCAGGCACTGATCTGGTCCATCTGGGTTGAGCGATGTCTGGTTTGTATTTCCTAAATATAACTCAGCTCTTTGGAAACAAGGGAGCTGATTTACAAGAGCTGTTGTGACACCGTAGGTGAACTACAATTACTAATTTAAATACTTATATCACCGATTACATGTATAGCGATTATTTTACTTTATCACTTGACTTTTCTCATTAAAGCCTGATTCTCAACCCTGAGAAAGCACAGGGAGCCCTGAGGCGCTGCTTCACACAGATTCCTGGGCTCCATCTTCATAATTTCTGGTCCAGTAGGTCTGAGATGGGGCCCAAGAGTGTGCATTTCAAATATGCTATGTGATGAAGATGATGCCGTCGACTCGGGAGCATTTTTTGAGACCTTTACTGTCGTAAAGAATGAGCAAACAGCAGCCAGTAATGGTCGAAGGCAGCACCCCTGCCCCCAGCAAGTGGTCACTGGTTTTTCTCGTGCGCCTCTGTCCTGAGCTGTGGCTTGTTTTCTTGTCACTCTGTGGCCCCTGGGCATCCACAGGTGGAGGCTGGGGCTGCGGGTGCTTCTCTCTTCTGCTTCTGCTGCTGGAGTTCCTCGACTTTGGTTTCCAGTGTCCTAGAGGTTCTTGGCATACATGACGCTGTACTGCTGAAGACGCCAGGGCCCGGTGCCAGCTGCCAGCCATGTCCACTTCAGCTGATGCTCAGACGGGAGGTGGCCCATGACGCAGAGAGGGGAGATGCATAAAGAGGCCGCTCCTTTCCTACCTCCGCTCTGAGAGCCTGGTCCGATGGTGTTTTGTGTGGTTGCCACTGGTTTTCCATCCCTACCAGAGCTCAGATTGCCATGTAGTCCCACAGCCTCACTGTGTGGCATTGAGAGGCGAGACTAGGGGAGTTTCTGGGGTCGCGGGGCTCCTTCCTCCAGAAAGGACTCATCTCCTCATGGATGAGTGGCATCTCGAGGGTGGGCCTGCTGAGAAGGACAATCTGGCTGTCTTCTTCCTCTTCTTGTTCCTCTCCAGAGCAGCCTGGGCAGACGGGACTGATGCTCCTTTAGGAATACAAAAGAGCTTTGAATAGCAGAGTCACGCGGCTTCCTCAGACTGCTGTCACCGAGCTCGGGGCAGCTGGGGACCGCTGAGATGTGTCCTCCCAGGCTGCTGCAGCACGCATTGCCCAGCTCTGGTCCAGCATGTCAGCACCGACGGCCCCCAGCCGCTCAGCCTTGGCCTGGTCTTTGCCTGAGCGTGCTCTTCCTCGGCCAGCCCACACACTTGTTGGATAAGATTAAAACTCCCTGAAGTTTCTGGAGCTCTCATCAAGTCCTCAGACGTACGGGTGTCTCAACCCCTGATGCGGGATAAATGAGGGAGCCCTGGGCAGGGTTTGGAGATCATTTCAAATCTGGCAGTTTTCACCTAGTAGCGCTTATGCAGTGGGCCAGATCAGTAATTATGCTAAGCCATTGGAAGGCCAGAGGGAGAGGGAGGGAAACGCCTCTCCAGGTGAAGGCGTTAGGGCAAGGATGGGCAAGGATGGGCAAGGCTGGCGTTATGCCAGCCATCTCAAACCGTGCGTCAGACTTCCGAGGTTAGACCAAATTGAAAACATACTCGGAGAAGCTAATTCCCCTAATTTTGAAACCCATGTGTATTTCAAGGGAAATTTAATCCTTGTGTTTCTAATTCATTTACACTCAACTCATCAAAATGTGATTTTGAAAGAATTATTTCATTTTTATATCCAGGAAATATTATGAATCCTTTTAACAAGATTCTTGAAAGCTTGAATAAAATGTCTTTGGATTATGAAATTGCATTCGGGCAGTCCTAAGTGGGGCCGATAAACAAAGCCAGAGGAAAGTGGTAGAGCTGTGCAGCTGGCCTGTGGCCCGGGCTCAGTGGCTGGCCTGTCCCTCTGTCAGGCCCAGAGGATGAGCGGCAGGTACCACTCCTCACTACCGGCGATGCTACCGTGTCACTGTAACAACGGGGCCTCAGCAGGCCGGTGTACCCGACAGACTGGGCTCACCCTTAGCTTTAGTTTTCCTCTGGAGTTTCTCTAACGCTCACATGAAAACATTACACCACGGGTTGGGGTTAACAGTAGAGCAGACAGAAGCGCTCGGGCATCTGGATCTTGCTAAGACAGGGAAACCCTGGGAAAGAAAGGGGAATGGAAGTGGCCAATTTGGGTAATTAAATAAATTTGTAAAGAAACACAGTGGATGGGATCAGTTATAATTTCTCCTACAATTTCTGGGATGAGAAATAAAAGCATTTTTATTAGATAAAATATTAGATCCAAGATGGAAGAAAAGCAGAATTTTCTCTAACGTCTGTGTTTCTAAAATACGACAATTCTTACAAGATGAAAAGTCGCACTGCATCTACAGGTCTTGAGGTCTGCATGTGGTGAGAGTGGGGCCTCAGGTTTTGAAAGTCAAGGAATAAAGCCTGCTCCGTTTTTGATTTACAAAATTCCCTTTTGGGCAGCTGCCCAGGAGGGTAGGCACTGCCAAACAATAGCAGCGCACTAACTGTTGTGAGCAATTACCCGTGCAGAGCCAGCCCCTGGGGGCTGCGGCCCGGAGCCCCCAGCTGGAGGCAGAGAAGCAGTACTCCATCCACAGTGCGGAGGGGCATTGTGGGACTCAGCCACAGAAGCCTGGCTGCCCCGGACCCTGGGGCAGGTGGAGGAGATGACAGCCAGGTCCGTCACAGGCCACAGGGGACAGCTGAGATCCCAAAAAGGTCCGTCTTCTGTGAACTTGGTGCCTTCCTTCCTCATTGCCAATTCTGGCTTATCTTCCTTCCTTTCTCTGCTTCTCCCTCTCTGCCCCCGCCCCCTCTCTTTCTTGGTGGTAGCAGGGGTTGCTCAGAGGGGCAGCTCTTTCAGAAAGATAGTGGGGCCGTTGGCTGTGGGGGTCAGGCCCCCGATTGACCCCCACCCCCCGTGCATTCAAAGAGCCCTATTAGACCTCGTGCACCTCTAGGGCCAGGGCCAGGTGTGGGGCACAGAGCGGGGCCCGAGCAACCCGTGCCCGGGTGTCCCTCGACCTCAAGGTTGCCTAGAGGAACGTCAGCTCTGTTCAGGAAACCCGAAAACCGCGAGTTCACAATTATGGGCCTTTTCCCGTCCACCTTGAGTGTTCTCCTGACAGAAGTCAGGAAAGCTATCCAAATACCGAGATTTAGTGTAGTGACCGTTGGCTCATCATGGAGATGGCTGCTAGTTACTGGAATCATTTAGTGAGAATCTGCAGCAGTTCCAGGAGAAACAGGAAGAAAGTCTGATCTTGAAATCTTAATTTTCTCACAGACACATTTTTCCTTTGGTTCTATTTTTTCTACAGTATAGAAGGGTTTGAATTTCAACTGTCCCTCTTTCTATCTTGTGTAGACGATGATTCCGATTTCAGATGGCCTTATCAATAGGCACCCTTGAAAACAAGCGGCTTGAAGCTTGACCTCGGGAGTCCACGTAAAGCCAGGCAGGGGCTGGAGCCCCACAGGTGTGCTGGCAACACGAGCCTCATCTCGCCTCCAGGGGTGTGCAGTTTGGGGGCCCCCGCGCTTCAGCTAGGATCATATTTCATGTTATAATATGATGATTTTGAGGGGTAATTCTGCGTTAATGATTTGCTACTCAATTCAGACTCCAAAATATCTTAATTTCAAATTCACATTTAACCATAAGCACATGGGCGGCTTCTTATTTAGCATTCGAAAGGAAAGAGTATATGATCATAGGTTTGTATTTTTGGAACATGCTCTGGTGGCCATTACAATCAGAATAATTTCTGAATCTTTTTTTGTGCATCTGCTTCTGAAGAATTGATTGGAAGTAACAAAATGCCCTTGTAGATCTTTGTTTTATTTCTATCTGATTACCTTGTTAGGAATGAGAATGTGGTTTTCAGTCCCCTGAGATCAGCTGTGCAAGTGTGCTATGTAGCGTGCGGATTTCCTCCTGGTCCGGCCCTCCGCCCAGAGGCTCCTGGTGCACGGTTCATTTCCCGTGGATCTTAGGAGGGCACGGAGGTGGGAGCCGAGGAGACCACTGCAGGACGTTAATGTCACTGAGTGCGTGTCCTCGGTGGAGGGAGGGGCAGCCTGGCCTCTGCTTTGCCTGCTTCAGGGTGCCGCCCCAGCATCTGCCTTCTCCCAGATCCCCCGCACCCCCTTTTCCTTATCCCCAGCACTGGCCACCCATAGGCCTCCTGGCAGTGGAGCATCGAGCTGCGCTCTTAATTCTTGCTGGCTGGTGGTGCCCGAATCAAAACCCCCAGCCACAGCCTCTTCGTCTGCCCGGACCCAAGTTTCCTTTTCTCATCTCTGTTTAGATACTGCTAAGCACGTGTCGTGTTATGCGGTGGAGACACAGCGGTGGCCCCTGAGCGGCACCCGTGGGAAGGGCCCTGTTCTCACCCAGGGTCTGGATCTCGGGGATTCTCGTCTGATGGCAGAGGGTGTGGCCTGGCGTGGGGCTGTGCGCTGGCCAGACCACAGTGCGCCAGACCTCACATCTTTCACGTAAGCACAGTGGCGACTACACAGGTGCAGCACTCCGTTCTCTCCAAGACCGTGTTTCCACCGGGCCACTTCCCTGTGTCGCGCCTCGTAGCTGCGCTCCCTTTAGCTCTTTTAACTCTGGGCAGTGTCTTGCCTTCTTCCTCTGACTGGATCGTGCTGTTTTGAGGCACAGGCCTTTCGCATTTACAGAAGACCCGTCCTTTTGTCTTGAGTCATCTGGGCGTGACGCAGGGGTGGCTCTGTCCCCGCTAACCCTGCCCGTCTCTCCACTGGATATGGCTGGGAATCCAGGTCAGGATGCAGAGGGCGGCCGTGAGGACACAGGGAAGGACTCAGTGACGCAGTGCAGGGCGCAGTGTGCAGTGCCCAAGCCGGTGGGGCACTTACCATCTTTATTCTTCTCCTTCTGCGTCTTCTACTCCGGCCCTGTACAGGCATCCTGCAGAGACTTGTGCTGGAGTAACTGTGGTCCCCACTATAATGGAGACTTCCAGGGACCAGGAACACTGGGAGTTGGTGGCTGGGGGACCCAGGAGTGTGGCCCCAGGCTGTGCAGGTCTCAAAGCTGAACAGGAGACTGGCCATGCCCAGCCCTGGACCAGCCACTGCAGACACAGACAGAGCCCAGGAGCACCGCCCAGGCTCTTTGTTCCTTTGAATTAAAAACAGAACAATGGAACTACACTATAATTTCAGAGCAGTTTTAGATTTTTAGAAAATCGATCAGAGAATACAGTAGCCACGTGCCGCCCTCCATCTCCCCATCACTAACAGCCGGCACGAGTGTGGCACCAGGTGACAGCTCGTGGTCTAGTACAGATCTGCTGTTTTTCACCAAGGTCCACAGTGCACAAATGGTTCGCCGTTCCTGCCGTGTGTTCTGTGATTTGGACAAATGCACAGTGACAGGTAGCCACCACTGGAGCATCATCCACAGAACTTTCACAACCCAACCTGTACATTGCCGCCTCGTTCCTCGCTCTACCCCAAACCCTTGGCAACTAGTGAATTTTTATTGTCTGCATAGTTTTGCCTTTTCCAGAATGTCAAAGAGCTGAATCTTCTAGTTTGCAAGTCTGGTTTCTTTCCCTTACAATATTCACTAAAGGTCCTTCCAGTAATTCTGTGTCTTTATGGAGCATTTCCCCCTCTGAATAATATTCCATTTTATAACTGTATCACAGTGTATTCCTTCACCATCTGAAGGTCATCTTAGTTGATTCTAGGCCTTGGTGATAATGAAGAAAGCTTCTAAAATATCTATGTGGTATAACTGTAAGTTTGCAGCTCATTTGGGTGCACCCTGTGGGGCGCGATTGTTGGGTTGTATGGCAAGAATGTGTCTCGTGAGAATTCTTTTAAGAAATTGCCACCTGTCTTCCACAGCATCAGTGCCGCGTTGCATCCCCACCGGAAATGGTGAGAGTTCCTGTTGCTCCTTGTTCTCACCAGCATTTGGTGATTTCAGGTGTTTTCTTTTTTGATATTTCTTTAGACATTCTAGTAACTATACAATGTGTAATTGCCATTTTAATCCTCTGTTCCTCAGGGACATGTGATCTTGAGCTTTTTTACATGTTTAATAACTATAGATACAGTCTTTGCTGAGAATTCTATTCAGATACTTTTCCATATTTAAAATTACTGATTCTTTTACTGTTGGAAAATTCAATTTCTTCCTAATCTGGGAGTGTCTGGCGGACCTCCCTCCCTCTCCGCCACCGCTCCCTGCTCGGCTTCTTGGCTGCCATGAGCTAAGCAGCTTTGCTCTGCCACGCCCTCCGCCATGATGTTTCTGCTGTCAGCAGCCAGCTGGGGAGTGAAGGTCCAGGAAATTGAGCTTCCGGCTTCTGAGGTTTGTGTGTCTCAGCAGAGAGGCAGCTGGCAAAGATGGCACCTGAAAGCAGAGGCTCGAAATACATACAGTGAAGCTTCTAGAATTGAAGGGACAGAGACGAACGTTTCACTCCCCTTTCTCCGTACTCACTAGAGCTTGTAGGGGAGCGTGCAAGCACGTGTAGCCTCCAACATCGCTGTTAACCTGCTCGGTTGGATGGATGTTCCTGAACACTCCGCCCGACACCCACAAGGCGCTCCTCTCAGACCCGCCAGGGACTTCGCCAGGCCGGGTCCCACTCTGGGCCTGAGACCAGTCCTGACACATCCCCGCGGATTCAAGTCGGACAGAGTTGACTTCTGCCACCACCACGGAATTAAATCAGAAACCGGGTAAAGCTAAGAGGAAAACACCCAACCCCTTAGAAATGAAACAACACACTTCTGAATTTGCCGTGTGTTGAAGACATTCCAGGAAAAACATTTAAAAAATATTGAACCGACTGAACGAAATGAATGTCGGAATTTGCGGGAGGCTGGCAGATCAGTGCTCAGAGTGGAATTCACAGCACCAAATGCTCAGGTCCAACATTAGAATGAAATTGGAAAGAAAGAGCAGTGAGAAAAAACTGACGAAAACAAAGGCTGGAATTTTTTTTTTTTTTTTTTGCCCGTACATCAATCAGCTTCTACCAAGACTGACAAAACCCTTAAGAGAAAGGACCCAACTCTGCAACCCCAGGAAGGGCGAGGGGCTGTGGCTGCAGGGCACACAGACATCACAGGGTGGGAGACTCCGCACACACAGCAAAGGGCTCCCGGCGCACAGACCGGACAGCTCAGAAGCGCGGACGCTGTGAGACGGGCGCGAGCGGGCTCTCTCCTTGTGGACCAAACCCCGGGCTTTGGGCCCGGCTCCCGGATGGTCTGAGCGTCCTCTCCATCTGGAGGGCACAGTCTCCTCCCTTGAGGGGCGAGGGGAAGGTGAAGCACAATTAGGGACACAAACGGGAGCATTTCGCCGGATCTTTGGCACAACACGCTCCCGTTGCTACCAAGGGGCCGCAGTGATCTGGGGCCAGAGCTAACCTGGTGGAGCTGAGATGAGGGCAGTGAGCCACCCCGAGGTCAGCGTGCAGTGTGGTGCAGCCTCGGACTTCTCAAGCGTGTGAGTCAATACAGCACTTCCTTTGATCTGTGCCCTTTGTTTTCTTTGTTTTCCTTTTCTTTTTCACTGAACCAGTTTGAATGGGATTTTCATTCCCATTCAATAGCAACCAGCAGACTCCTGAGTGATAGACTGGCCCATACTCAGGTGGGTTTTGTTGAATGTAAGCATTGGTATAAGAAGCTATTATTTTCCACATTTTCGGGTTAGATTACATTAATACCGCACCTCCCACAGTGGCTCGTTTCTGCTATATTTATAGATAAAATGTTTTGCAACCTTTTAAAAGGGTAAGGCGCATTTTCCATATTGCTTCAAATCAGAACAAAGATCTAAAATTGGACAGCAGTGAGGATTCTGGACCGCAAGTGCAGTTGGGTCTCCGCGAGCCCCTGTGGACGTGTCACCCTCCCCAGTCCCCACTCCTAAAGCACTGCACTGCGAGGGCCCTTAGTCAAAGTCACTCTTTTGTCTATTATCACCCAAACTGGGTCAATTTTGAGAATAAAAGAAGACATCTTTAACAACTGTGTTCTGCAGAAAAGTCTTAAGCAGGGATGTCTCAGGGAAGAGGGGCACACAGTCATTTTGGACCACACAGCTGAATGAGAGGAGAGGATGGTCAAATCGGAGAAATGGGTCTCATCACCACTTCTGCCACCCAGCAGTTGTGCACCCCGAGGAGTCACTCAGCCTCTCCGAGCTGAGGATTTAGGGAGAATGGCAATCAGTACATCTCTGGCGGTGGCTGTGGGATTGTATTTGGGAAAGTGCTTTGTCGAACATCAGGCACACCACAGGGACTGGTGGTTTTTATTATGTGAACCGAGTGGTATAATTACGCTGACTCCAAGGATGCGGGTTACTTAATTTTACACAATGGAGGAGTTCTCAGAAAACAAGTTGAATATGAATAGGAGTTATATAAACTGCCTCTTAGAAAGCTCACAGTAAACAAACTTCTCTGAGAATTCTCCTATAAAGAATTTATTTCTTTATTTATTTACTTATTTGTTTGGCGACTAGCAAATCAGCCCACGCTTGCATCTTCTATCTCAGGGTTTGCTTCTAAACAAAATCCACCACGGAAGCCCTTCAGGTGTCTCCCTAGCTGCACATGGACAGCTGAGGCTGTCTGGTGGAGATTCCACCCCAGCTGGGGTCTGGGAGGAGGGGAGTCCAGCATCAGCCTTTTGGGGCTCAATAGGGACATAAGGGAAACACATTTAAAATGAAACCTGAATTCTTGCAAAGCAGCTCCCCATGGGTTTAATTCAGTTCACATTGTGCCTCTGAAGCCCCAACCCCCAAGGGCTCATGCGGAGACCACTCAGCTGTGGCAGGGAGAACTGGCCGCAGCCCTCCCCCGGGCCCTGTCCCCGTCCCCTCTCACTGGCCTGTCCTTCCCGGCGGACACAGGAGACCCTGCTCACTGCAGCCCTGCGCTGCCTCCTCCCACGTCTGCACAGCCATCTGGGACGACTTAGCTGTTGTCTGTCGGGGCCTTTGAAGCCTGATTACAGGACCAGGAAACCTCAGCGCCATGGAGCAGACCATCCTGGTGGGGACATCAGGACAATCGCTTTTCTCTCCTTTTTGCAGTTCACATATTTTTGATCATCTTCACACAGGCCTGGATGCCGGTATCAGAATAGATCCAGGATCCTTGCTCTTGACAGGGAGACCCCACCCCTGTTTCCCAGGCCCAGTTGCTCGAGGATAATCAGCTGATGACATGCACTCCCGCCTGGCACAACCTTTGTGCTCCCAGGCCGCTGAAGATTCTAAAATTTCAAAGCACAAATCAAAATACGAAGGCCGATAACATAATTTTCCCATTTCTTTGACTCTGTGTCCTCACTACCAACTCTTAATTCTTAATAAATAGGCGTGGCTGTAATAAGGATTGTGTTTAATGGTACAAACTTTGTTAACACTGGATTAATTTTTAAAACTCGTGGGCATAGTTTAATAAATATTAGCAAAACTGCTGCAGAAATGTTGTATTTAAAAGGAACCAAATCTATACTGTGCCATTAAGTGTATATAGAGAAGGTAGCTAAGTTACAAAGTCATGTGTATTTTGTGGTTTTATGTAGGAAAATAAATTGTGTGTGAATGAAATGATTTACTTAAGTAAATTAGAAATTATCAAATTATCTGTCTTCCCATTCTTTCCCTTGTCCCTCTGCTTCTATTTGCTTATTAGAAGTTTTGAATTATTTTACCATGAACTTGGGTCACATCTATAATAAAAGTCACCTTATAAGGTAAGTTTAAAAGCATGATGTCTACTGTAATATCAGCACTCTGGGAGGCTGAGGCGGGAGGATCACCAGTTCAGACCCATCCTAAGTGACTTAGCAAGATCCTGTCTCAAAATAAAAATGAAAATAGGCTGAGGGTGTAGCTCAGTGTAAAGGCCCTGGGTTCAATCCCCAGTACAAATTAAACAAATAAAAAACAAACGAAATGCCGTGAAATCTAAAAAAAATAGTGCATGAACATAATGAGCACCCAGAAATAGAGCGCTGGGTGAGATACAGTCAGGGGCCAGGGTGGGATTCTGTGATAGGTGGCACCAAATGACAATCACTGGTCACACTGAGCCCCATTGGTGGAAGGAGTTCTGCGCCTACATTCAAGTGTCCTTGACAACCTTGGGATTCCCAGGCTCAGAAGCAGGACTCCAGCGTGGCAGGGTCTCTTTACGCAGTGCCCCTCCCGTCCCCTTTGCCACAGCTCCCCAGCTCTGGCCCAGTGTGGTTCTGGCTTCCAGCACTGCCGAGATGGAGACATGGCCATGGGAAGGCCCAGTGGAGCCGCCAGACTGGCCCAGGTGGACGCTGCTGCCCCGTCTCCCCCTCCTGTCCTCTGTCCCCAGGTCTGACACACAGAGGGGGGGACACAGCCAACAGAGGCCCCAGGATGCAAAGCGAGAACTAATGAGTCGGCCTGGGTGCTGCTGAGCCGCGCGCCAGCCACAGTGGATCACTGCACCGGGCAGCAGTGGAGTCCCCTCTGAGAGGTCCGGCTTCGCTGGACAGCCGCTGAACCGGTCTCCTAATTAGCAGTAGTGTGCAGACACTGTTCCTCGACGTGGAATGGATTACATGCTAATAAACCCACACTGAGCCGAACGCAGCTTAAGTGGAAAATGTATACAATGCTCCTCCCAAGCCAGGGACGCCGGCTCAGCCACTCAGCCCAGTGCGCAGGTTCAGCCACCTGCCCTGTGGCTGGGAACCTGGGTCCCTGCTGCTGCGAGATCTCAGAGAGCAAAATTCACACTGGAAGTCCGATTCCCAGTGAGATACCGCTTCTGCTCTGTGGTGCGCTTTGACTGTGGAGGCTGGGGTCCGTCTGCGTCATCTCAGTGCACTTTTAAATGTGATTGTGTAACTCTGCAATACACAGTGACGGTACAGTCTTATGACACAAGGATGATAGTGAGACAGCGTGGTAGAGAGACTGACAGACAGGCGGGCAGAGGCCCCACCCCGCTGCCCCTCCTTTCCCTTCCTGCGGGAATGAAGCGCCCACCCCACCTCACCTTTAACTCAGTCCTGCGTCCTGAGGAGCTCTGGGCGTGCAAGGCTACAATTCCTCAGTGGGCCTGAAACCCAGGTGGAAGAGCCTCACTTAGAAGACGCTTGAAGGAACAGAATCTTTTCAAACTCCTGTAAGCAGGGATTTTCTTTATTGTGACAATTTACCTTGGTAAGTGAAGTTTAAATAACTGGGTATGGGACGGGGGCCCCGGACTGTTGTGTGCACAAGGCCAAGCGGGCGCATGCTCAGGGATGGGACATCCCGGGCGGCAGCAACAGCTGGGGACAGGCGGCCTGGCCGAGAGAGTCCTGGGCACGTTGCAGACATGGCTCGGAGGGAGACAGGACGAGGAGGCCCCAGGGTGGCTGGCAGAGCTCCCGGGCGGGTGCTGGAGCTGTTGGCCACTGCAGATGGATGGAGGGAGTCACCCACGTTATTTCCTCCCCGTGTGGTGGCTGTGGCTGTTTTAGTAGATCCTGAGTCTTTTATTCTCCTGAAATTCTCTTTGGAATTGGGACAGAGCATCGGGCTGCAAATTCAAGTATGTCCACAGCCCCCAAGATTGCAGACGGGCTGAGCTTTGGTGGCACCCACATAGGCCCCCAGCATTGTCCTCACTCACCCAGCAGGCCCTCCCTGCCGGCCGGCAGGAGGCATAAGCGACTGTCTTTCTGCAGCTTTTCTGAGCTGTCCAAGTCCTTTCTGCCCAAGTGACAGCATTCACATCATTGGTCCGGCCTTGTCCTCGCCATCCCCCGAGTCCTGCAGCTTGTCAGGCTGCAGAGTGGGCATCCCTCATGCTAAGGCCCAGACCCGCCAGCCACGGACCCCCAACCCTGCTCTCCAGCCTGGCTGAGACCCGCCGTGGCTCTGTCCCCAGCCCACACTGAGGCCCCATCCTGCTGCTTGCTTTTGTCCTGAAAGGGAAGCTTCTGTCAAGCACTAGGTGGCTGCGCCCAGTCACAGGCTGGGCGGGGCAGCAGACGGGCCGCTCCTTCCCGTCCACACAGTGCTGGGCAGTGGATACAGCCACTGTGTCTGTCACCCCTTCTCCCCTCCTGCTGACTTTTCACCCACGTGCACAAAACCACACGGTTATGTGTGCGGCTTTCCATCTGTCCAGCTTGGCGATCAGGTTGCGGCCCGTTTCTCTAGAACAAGGTTCTCAGGTGAGTGCGCACCCAGCAGACCCGAGGGTGGGCAGACCCAAGGGTGGGTTTGCTGATGCCCAGGCACTGGCCCTAGCCCCAGGGCTTCTGCTTCCTCGGGTCAGGTGTGGAGCCCCAGACTGCGTTTCTAGCACGTTCCTGGTGAAGCTCAGGCTGAGTTTTGAGAAAAGTGTGTTAGCCAGTGCCGTCCTGCTCTGATGATGTCTTCATTCTTTCTCATTTCATGCCATGGGGATGTCTCGGTCCATCCTGATCTCTCTGCCTTCTCTTCCGCTCTGCTGGTTTCTGAGCCGCGTTTTGGGGGCGGACGCCGTCCCAGCCAGAGGAGACGGGGAGGCACCAGGTGGCCTGGCTGAGCCGTGGCGGGGCCACTGGGCCCTCTCCTTGAGCACCCTTGGAAGCCAGGCGGCAGAGCTATGGCATAAAACACCTTGGCAACATCTGCCTTGGAGTCCCGCGAGTGTCCTGCAAGCTTGGGAGAGCGCTACGTCCGGGAAGCTCAGCAGCACTTGCCATTAACTCCTGAGCGAGTGCAGGCTCTCCCAGGGAAAACAGCTGCCTGGCCCCGGCGAGGGAGTGCTCAAAATTCTCGGGGGACTGGTGCGCAGAGTCTGGTACATGGCAGATCGACTGCGAAGCACCATCCGGGCCTCTGCTCTCTGGTGCCCCACACCCTGTCCCTGCATGAGAGGTGTCTACTGTCATACCAAGGATGTTGCTAGGGCAGGGGAGAGGATGAGGACTGCATCTTGGCAGAGGTGTGGAGCATATTCCGTGTTCGTGCGTTTTATCTCAGGGGCTGTGTGGTGGACCGTGTGCTGGTGCTTGTGCTTCACGGTTTTGCCTGGTGAGTCCTAGCAGATGGGAAGGTGATTCATTATTGTGGATGCGTGTCAGGGTTGGCAGAGACTGCTGGTGACTCAGGACAGTGAGGCCACAGCAGGCGGCCTGGGAGCTGGTCTCAGCTGTCCACCCTCCAGGGTCTGAGCTGTCCTCCGGAAGTACTGGTAGGGTGGCATTGAGAGCTGGCCTCTCTGACCTGTGACGGGCCAGCAGGGAGCTGGGCAGCTCCAGAGCTGTCCCAATGCAGGTTCACCATGTCAGTCCTCTGCCATCCAGGTGCACACGGGGCCCCTCGGGGTCTGCTCAGCTCTGGCCGGGAGGGGAGCAGTGGTGTTGACGAGGTGGACCCAAGGCCAGCTGGTTCTTTGGATCTTTTCTGTAGCTCTTCCCAATCATTCCGACGTTCGTGGAAGGTGGCGGTCCAGTAGCATTGCCTGGGAGCCCATAACCATGATTCACTGCCTGTCACCATGATGGAAACAATATTAACGATCGCTCTGATATCTTTTCAAAGATTAACTCATTCACCGCTCAAACCAATCTTGTGAAATCGGTGGCATTTTTATCCCTGTTTGATAGATGAGGGAGCTGGGGCATATCTACCACCTGCCAAGGTCAAACCAAGGGCACGGTGTGGCCAGGACTGGAACCCTGATGTTTAGCATTAGGCTGAGTGTCCTTAACTCTGGAACTCGGGATCCTTCACCTGATGGGACACGATGGAGGAAGCTACACTTTGCCTTCCAAAGCTGTGAGGACAAACCCCGGGAGGATCCTCTAGCATGTCAGCTAGCTTTTCCCAGGTTGCCTCCGAGCCACCGTCCAGCCCAGCCCCTGCTCCGAGCACACAGGCTGAGACAGTGTACCCTCCATTTCTGCCCCAAAGGTCACTTCTAGCAGGGCGTGGTGGTGCCTTCCTGTAATCCCAGTACTTAGGGAGGCTGAGGCAGGACGTTTGCAGATTCAAGCCCAGCCTGGGCAATTTAGCATTGGAGTGAGAACTTGTCTCAAAATAAAAAATAAAAAAGGGCTGGGCTTGCGGCTCACTGTCGCTTCGGGCAGATTCCTCCCTGGAGCGTGTGGACTGGAGCAGCAGGTCTGGCTCAGGTGTGCTGAGATGCTGACTCTGGAGGCCTCAGGAAAGCCGGGCCGGGCCTGGGACTGCTTAGAGTCTTAGTAGAGTCCTTTGCAGCTTTTTACATACAACTTTCTCCTTGCCAGGGAGCATATCTCCAAGCCACTGTGCGGGAGAGGGGGCTCCTCAGTGCTTCTCCAAGCTCCCGGCCTGTTTGTCAGCCTCTCTGTGACCTAGCACTGGCTCCCGACTGCTCCAGTCTCTGGCCTCCCAGCCTTGGTTCACTGCCCACAGTGCTGCAGGCCAGCTGCTTCTTCATCCCCGTTAGAGCCCTGTGGGGACCCTGATCCACACAATGACTTCCTCCCCAAACGTCTTCCCAACCATACATGGCCACTCGCATGTTCCCTATTCACTCAGCACCCGGTCTCACTGACAGGTAGCTGGGACTGCTTTCCGAGCGCTGAGATGACCATGAAGATGTGGATAATCCTTTCCTTAGAAGGCACCACATTGGCTGCCTTTACCGCCTTCCCACTACGTGGGTTTCCTGGTGATGTGAGCACATGGTGGCCACAGGCATGTGGAAGATGTAATAAAGACCCCCCATCCACAACCACTCCAGGAGTCATGGGATCGTTCTTCTTCTCTTGGTGTGAGCCCCAGTAGAGGGGAGAGTCTCTAGGACAAGATCTTAGACAAACAGGCATTACTCAACATTCTGCCCCTGTGACAACACCGAAGATAAATCAGTTTAAAGGAGGGAAAGATGTATTCTGCTCAGAGTTTTGGAGGGCTAGTCAATGGTGGTTGACCCCACTGCTTCTGGGCCTGTGGGAGGTAGAACATCCTGGTGTGGGTACATGATGGGGCAGAGCTGCCCATCACGTGGTGGCCAGGAAGCAGAGAGAGACTGGAAGGGGCTGGGGTCTCCCAGTGACTGGACTTCCTCCCACTAGATCCCACCTTCCAAAGGTCCCACTCCTCCCAGGAGCTCCACGGGCTGGATCAAGCTCGCACACAGGGACCTTTGGGGACCCTTCAGACTCAAACTACAGCAAACTGCTTCTGAATCAAAGAATGACTAAATGAGGGGCAGACGAGAGACAGCTGGTAAGAGAAGGATCCATCCTGCAGCCATGAACACTCCTAACCCATCCACTGCCTGGTCCTCCAAACACTCACGCAGAGCTGTCCTCTTCCAGCAGCGCACTGGCCGGTTCTCTCTGACATGCTCCAGGTCTGGAGGACCTCGTCCAGCTGGCCAGCTGCTGCACAGAGGCCGGGCTCGCGACAGCCCTCCCGACGCACTCCTCGCCAAGCCACACGAGCTGTTTCCTCCCCCTGCTCAGGCCACTCCGCTCTTGCTGATCTCCACCCAGGACCCCACCCACCTGCTCCCGGTGCCAGGTTCTCCGCAGTGCGCGGCTGTGTTTGAAGGCCCGGGTGCCCCAAGCTTCCCCGTTCTCCCAGGAGTGGGGCTGGCTGAGGCTTCGAGCCCCCACGCGGCCCAGAGACAGTGCGTTTCTGTGGTGGGTTAGCGCCATGCAGGACTGGTGGGAGGCAGACACCCAAGTGTAGAGACGCAGCCCTCGTACAGGGCCAGCGCATCTCGGGGTGGACTGGAGCCAGTCTGCTCTCGCCCTCCCTCCGCCTCCTCTTCTTTATTCAGTGTGCCAGCCGTTTGCTGGTGTGAGAAAAAGCAAACAGAAAATAAATAAGCTGTGGAATTTGGAGGAGGATTTTAAAGCTAGGAATCTGAAAGGGTGGGGGGAGAAAAGCCACAGACAGGGAGTAAACATGAGGGCAAATATTTCACGCCAAAATAGCCAGGATCCTGCAGCTAGGCTGTGGACCTCACTGCTGGTAAAGAGGCTAAAGTGGATTAAATTGACCAAAACTGGGTTTGGAGATAGCAAGGAATTTTGTTTTTTGTTATTTCTCTTCACGAAGGTGTGGTAGAGGCTGGACATCAGTCTGAGTGAGCACTGAAGCCTGTCTCTATGCCGCTTCTTTCTGGACCGTGTGTTGAATGCTGGGTAGGGAACCTGTATTTCTCAGTAGTATGGAGATATATATACACATGTGTATGTGTTTCTTTTCTAGTTAAACCATGATAGTAAAAATGATTAGTGGAGTTGAAATCTGTAGCAATGCACAGAGCGCAGGCTACAGTGTTCGGGAGAGCTAAGATATGCAATAATTGATTTTAACATGTGCTGTAATCTGTTCCATACGTGGGGCTGTCAGCTGTGATGCGTTGTAATTAAACTGACATGTTCAGAAACTGGCCATTGCCACGAGTCTCGCCAACGTCCCCACTGCGCACAGCTGGCTGCTCCGCACTCCCTCGCTCCCCATCGGGACCTGCCTTGCTGGGTTTTATTTGTGGCTGGTCTCCGCCACGTTTTATCTATTTGCCCCTCATATCTTAAATGACCTCCTGGAAAGGATTCGGCCTCTCTCTGCACCTTCATTTTCACGTGGTCACATATTTTAACGGGGTAGATCTATATGCAGTTTCCTAAGTCGTCATAAATCAGAACTCAAATTGCGAGAATGGTCAAGAATGGGATATAAAATAAGACACAGCATCAGGGCCCATCAATTTGGAGCAGCCTCTGGACAGGGGGTGGGTCTCACACACGGGGTGCATCCGAAACCCCTGAAGAGTCCCCAGAAACAGCCTGCTGGGCTCGACCATCAGAGACGTCCAGTAGCTCTGGCTGGGTGGAGACTGCATTTCCAGTGAGTCCCATAGCTCCCTTACACTCATGCTGTGTCTGTGGACTGCACTGAGAGCCACCACTGAAGTGAGTGTCAGCGGACACGAGAGGGCAGGGGCTTCACTCAGACTTCCGGGCCTCACTTTCCCCACCTGTAAAGTGGGAGGCTGAGTGGGTGATCCCTCAAAGATGGCACCAAGTCTGTGCACAAAGAGCCAGGGAAGGTGCACCCGGAGAGGGCTGCCGTAGTCATGTTCCCTTCCTCCTCTTTCAGACAGCTGTGACCTAAAGGCGACGTCTGATTTCTGGAGAAATGATGGAGGGGGACAGAAAACAGCAAGAGAATGGGTAAATATTAGAGATGCTGTGAACTTGGAGGCCCTGAGAAAATTCTCCACGATCCAGCAAAGTTGTTCATCTGCATGTTCTACACTGTTTCTTAAGACTTTGCTAATCAGGCGCCGGCTCCGGGCTGAGGCTGCGCCGGCTCCGGGCTGAGGCTGCGCAGGCTCCGGGCTGAGGCTGCACCGGCTCTGGACCTTCTCCACCACAGAGAGCAGCAGATGGTGCTGCGGGAGCAGTCGCAGTGTGCGAGCGGTAAAGGGCTGGCGAGGGGAACAGATGCTCTTGGCACACGGCTGTCCCTCTCTCCTGCTGCTCATTCTCCACTTCCCTGGCAGGCCCCAGGCTTGGGGCCCGGCGGAGGGTCACAGAGAAGGTTCGCCTGGAGCCAGTGAGAGGTGTGAGGGACGGGCGCACACCAGCGCCTGGTATTTAAGGGTGTTGATCGGTTATGGTCACCGGGCGCTCGCTCATTCTGTCACCATTCACATGCTGTGTCCTGACGCGTCGCAGCAGACATCAGAAAATACAACTGCGATGCGGTGGTGTCCGCGTTCAAAATGGAAAGGTGGCCACCAGCAGGCAACCTTGGGAGGCCCACGGGACTGGCAGAGGCTCCCAGAGCAGAGCCTGCAGGGGGAGGGCGGTGAGCCCTCTGTCGGGGGAGCCCAGCATGGTCGGAGGTGGGTGAGAGAACACATGTTCCTTCCTTAGTCTGCAGCGGGCCTGGAGGCTCGAGGGTGTACTCGTGACACCCAGGCGCCTCGTGTTCTGGTGGCCGGGACCAATGCTGGAAGGGACGGAGGAGGGATGGTGGGGGAGTGCAGGCCGGTTCCAGGTCTCTGAGGGGTCGGTTCTGGGCGAGACGGGCGGTGGGTTGTGTGCTCGCCGAGGGCGCTGGTCTGCAGCGAGGTCTGTCTGTGCAGGTGCGGAGCCCTGCCTCTGTCCTCTGGCCTCTCCCTGTAGGGCCTTGACACTTGGCTTCTCCTCCTCCACCACTGCCACCCCTACATTCCTCTTCTGGCTTTGCTTACGACAAATGGCTATAAAGAATCGTAAAGGGGCAGGAGAAGGGAAATTGGGAGCGTCCTGCAGGCTGAAGACTCGCTCTTCTGTTTTGCGAGTCTGGATCCTCTTCTCGCAAGGTGATGGATGGACCAAGTCGGCTCCCGGCTCTCCTCTCCTGAGGGCAGAGTGTGTTGGCAGCAGAGCACCCAATCCTGAAGGACCCCGGACTCTTGGGCGAGCCCTCCACCTGCCCTCTAAATAGGATAACAGCAAGGAGTGGCGCTCGCCTGAGGAGAGTGGGGTGTAGAGCTCCCGCCACCAGCATGCCCAGTGCCCTCGCTGCACGCCAGCACTCTGAGCACCGGAAGACACTGACTTTAAATCAGGGCTCCCAGCACTAGAGATGAGTCCTGGAGTCGCAGCTGATCCGTCCCCCAGGAGGTAGCTCCTGGGGAGTCTTTGCGGTCTTAGGAATCCGCACAAGGCCCAGGCCCCTTTTCGGTTTCAGAATTCAACAGGCATCTGCTGTATCGCTGGCTCCACAGCTCGCGTCAGAGCTGGGAGGTTTCTGTTTTAAATCTCTTTCTCATTCTGCTTTCGGCCCCAGAACTTTCAAAGCAACAACCTGATTTGGACCAAATTTGATATAAGACCAGAGACTTATCAAGTTACATGGAAGGTTTAGTATGCTATTTAGATGATATTTTGTACAAAGTGTTCTGGAATTAGGCTGCATATAGGCTACTGTGACTCTGATCAAAAAGAGGCCCCAAACAATACGTGCTCCAAGTAATTCACGGAAAAGGAAATTTGAGAAACAAGCAGCGGGTCACTGAGACCTTTCCAGGCCAGCTCAGAGCGCCAGGCCGCAGGGAGCAGGAGGCGGGCCTTCTGACCCTGTTTCCGGCTCTCTTCGTGGCATGCGGCATTGGTGGCAGCAGTGTTTCTCAAGCAGTGATGCGTGTGTGACCTTCACATGGGCTTCAGGGCTGCAGGTGGGCCTGGGCTTCCACACTGTGACAGCAGCTAGTCGTTCTCGGTGGCAGGAGCCTGAGATCCAGTGGAAGGGTGGTGGACGGGCAATGCGAAAGCAGGTTTGTCCATCTGAGAGACTGAAAAGCGGGGAGTTAGAGACTGAGACACCTAGATGACACGTGCATGTGCATGAGTGACATTTTTCTATCTGATTGTGCCTGATGACCTGGAATTGTTCCTAGGGGAGCATGAAGGACGCCCCACTGTCCTGAAGAAAGGATGCTGGGTCCTTTGTCTTTGCACCCCCAGATGATGATTTCTGTATGCACATGCTCAGAAGGGAACAATGAAGTAGCACCTCCCTTCATCCTCTGCACAGAGCAGGATCCAGGAGAAGCCTGGCTCCCCGTCCACAGCCTGCCTCTCCTCTGCTGAGGACCTGCTCCCTCCACGAGGCCCGGGCCTAGACGTCCTGAAGCTGGCCTGATTCCGCTCCAGAAAGGAGAGAGAGGGAAGCCCTGGGCCAAGGCTTTCCCAAACTCGGTGTGTGCAGGAACCACCAGGAGCTCATTCATGATCAGACCGAGACTCCTGAGTGAGTGGGGCCCTGGAATTGGCACTCACAGTGTGCTGTCTTACCTGTCCGGAGCTTAGCTCGCTTGCAAGGGCGAGGAGGCAAAGTAACCCTGATGGGCACTGCAAGACCAAGGCAGCTTTCGGGTCCCATTCAGACTCTAGAGCTGTGGGCCGCAGGGAGCTGGGCAGCTCCGGCGGGGGTGCGGGGAGGGACAGGGCTTGGTTGGCCGCATTGGTACACCTTAGCAAGTGCAGCAAGCTGGGGTCCAGGCAGGTTCTGTGGACCTGTGTGTTGATTTCAGTGTCGCCCTTGTGTCACAGGGAGAGAAGCACCCCGTTTGCTATTGGGAAAGTGTCAACAAGAGGGAAGGAAAGTAGCCTGACTCTTCCGCCTGTACTCCTCCTTCACGGGCAAGTGTGAGCTCTGGGGATGACTTCCAAGTTCTCAAGTTCGATTGTGGAAAAAGCCAACTAATCTCCTGGAAAATCTCCTGATGTGTATTTTTCTTTAAAACTCCAGGCTGTTGCTGATGTCGCCCCTCTCTGCTGTGGGGCAGGCTCAGGACTTGCCATCGGATCTCCCCTCCCCCACTGCTGTGGCTACCAGACACCCAGCAGGATCTGTCAGGGCCAGGCTTGTACTACCGCTACCTATTAATTCACTTAGCCCACTAGGAGAAGGAAGACTGATTTGGCACATTTTATTTTGGCTGTCAGGCCTGATTTGAGCTTGTTTCTCATTGAGGATTCCGTATCAAAGGCTGGGATAATAGAATTACAAGACATTAGGATTTTCAATCTGGAAAGGGCCCTGGAGATCATTTAGTGCTGCATGCTTGCTTTATGGATGAGGAAACTATATTTTTACTCAGAAACCTGAGCAAATACTTGGATTTGATATGCACGCGCAGCTGCCCCTTCCCACGCGTAGGAGGATGGAGGCCTAGTGTGCGGTGAAGGGACTCAGGAATAGATCCTTTCTGGCTGGTCAGCTTCGTCAAAGTCGGTTACCCCCACTCTCTGGACAGCACACATTCTGCAATAATACGTAAATGCCTTTATTCCCGACATTAGTTGGCAAAGAAGTGCTGTGTTTTTGCTTGAAGGGCATTTTATACAGTTTAACAGGGACTGCACCCTGGCATCTGTAACAGATGTTGGCCAGGGCAGGAGACTTTTTCTAAGCAATCTAGCTGGATTTTAGCGGCTGAAATTTTCTGTATCATTTGGCGATCATATTTCATTTCAGACTTTTGAGCACAACAGATTGTCCACCTGGGTCTCATTTTGCCACATTTTATTGATGGCCTGACTCAGATCTTTCAAGTTTGTGCTAACTGACCTTGAAGGAGTAGCTTGTTGTTTAAATTTTGTGACACAGACAAGTAAACTGCCTGCAAATTATGGAACGTAATGGCGATGAACAATGAGTTAGGGCTTTTTATTAATATTTACTACCTATAGTTAAGTAATTAGTGAGGACCGCTATGCTGGACCCATCCTGGGACAAAATCTCAAATTCACTTTGCCGTGAGCACATGTACACCAGTCAGGACTGCGTTTTTGTTTGCAAACTGGATCTCTGGGCCATGAGACCACGGTGTCCTCCTGCCTGCGGCTCCGGGTCTGTGAACGCCACACCCTTCTCCCTCCCTGCCCTGCGGTCTGATCACTTACGGATGCCCACGAGTCAGCCTGGGCTGCTGTGCGGAGTTCAGCACTGTGCGGACGTCAGCCACTCATGAGAGAGGAGAATGGGGCCGAGTGTGGGGTGAATGCCACACTATCTTTGCACCTTTTCTATTACTAATTTCTAAAATTATTTAAATCTAAATGCATATTTTAAACAATTCATATTATGTTCATCCTACTTCTGAGGTTGCCTATCACTGAAACAGAACTTAAAACTGGCTTCAAGCCGGGGGGGATCAGCCAGGCTTTCTAAACCATTTCACTGACTTCAGAACGATTTCACATGGGATTTGTTTCAGTTCGCACTCAGCGGGTTTGGAAACAGAAATTCAAGTTCCAAGAGAATAATCTTTTGTACATCAGTGGATACCCTCTGGTTAAAAAATCGCAAATCCAAGTGTTTTGGCAATAATCTCAGCACTCTGGAAGGCTGGGGCATGAGGATCACAAGTTCAAACCCAGTCTGGGCAAATTAGTGACCTAGCAAGATCCTGTCCAAAATAAAAATATGAAAAAAGTTTGAGGACGTAGCTCAGGACAAAGGTACTGGTTTCAATGCCTGGTACAGCCAAAAAAAAAAAAAGAAAGAAAGAGGCAAAGTTGCGACTGGAACCCTGATTTCTCTGACCCAAAGCACACAAGCATTTCCGTCTCCTGGGTGGTCCTCAGATCCAGGGCTTCTAGAGGTGAAGCGGAGGGTGGGATGGCCTGCAAGATGGGTGGGTACATGGCGCTTGGGGGCAGGGAAATTTCCAAGAAAGGTCCTCTGAGCCTCCACTTCTCCCAAGGGTAGGGGTGCAGCTCAGCTTTTGGTGGAGATTCTTACTTACTTGGATTTCATTTGGCAAATATTTCAAAAGAAACTCACTCTGCAGTGACCACAGTGTAGCCTTGGCCATGCAGGGCCGCAGTTCTGCTCAACCAGGCTGTGACTCGGCTGGCGCCAGGTACAGGCGACTTCTTGGGACCCAGCACAGCTGCACGCATCCTGTCCATACCTGCCGCATGGCTGGGCCAGCAGGAGGCCTGAAGGACACTGAGTCAGCAGGTGAGAGGTGAGCCCAGAAATCTGTATTCAGTATTGTATGTTCTAGGCTGTGTTCAGGGCTTCAGCCCCAAATCCCTGCTCTGAATCACAAACCCTGAGAATCGACTCATCTTGCCTGGAGAGAATGTGAGCTCAGCTCCACACCAGCTCTTCTGTAGCAGGTGGTGATCCCAGACTGTCCCAAGAGGCCACAGACTGCACCAGTGGCCGTGTGGCTGTAGCTGACTGACCTGATTGGACACAGTCCCCCTGTTTACTTTTGTGCTTATGTGGCTGCTTCCTCCTTGCTATGGAGAGCCAAGAAGTGGACACCGCATGGCCACAAAGCCTACATCAACGACCTGGCCCTTCACAGAAACAGTGTGGGAATCCATGGTGTAGCAGACCCAAAGGTGTCTGCGGTAGTAGTGAATCACTGCCAAAGGTTCACGCTTCAGTGCCCAGGAGTCTCCTGCAAAGCTGATTTACCGACACTCCCCTGGGAGATTCCGATCAGCGAAGGTGGGCTGAGGCCCAGAAATGAGCATTTCAAGTTGTGCTTTGGGATACACAATCCTAGCTATCAAGCATATTGGCCAGCTACACCTGGGTTTCTATCACCTGGAGAGGCAGAATACGTGCGATTATTAAACTGCGTATCAGGTTGAATCATGCCCCCTTCAAGTCCATGTGTTGAAGCCCTAACCCCCAGTATAACTGCATTTGAAGACAGTGTCTTTTAGGTACAGTTCACTGAAGTTGGAAGAGTAGGGCCCTGATCTGGCCTGGGCTGGTGTCCTTGTCAGAAGATAAGAAGACATCAGGACATCAGCAGCCTCTCTCTCTCCCTCACCTCCCTCCCCCCTCTTTCTCTCTCTTTCTCTCTCTCTGTCTGCAGCGAGGAAAGGCTGTGTGAGGATACAATGAGAAGGTGCTGTCTGTACCCAGCCAGAGACAGTTTCTGGCCTCACCAGAAACCAACCGATTGGCACTGTGGTCTCAGACTCCCAACCTGCACAACTGTGAAAAATTGTATCTCGGCTGTCTGAGCCACTCGGTCGGAGGCATTTTGTTGTGGCTGCCCGAGCTGACTAATGCAGTCACTAAGTCACCCAGACGAGGAATTAAAATGTGTTAAATCTAGTTCACGCAGGGGCTAAACAAGAAACGGGAGCAGAAATTTAGTCAAGGCTGGTGAACAATGAGCTCAGGAATGTCGCTTTGTGTCACATTTTTCAGAGCTTCTTTGAGGTATTCGTGATGTCCAATAAACTGTACTGATTTGGCACACACACACTTGGATACACTTTGCCATTGGAAGCCATCGTCGCGACTAAGATGGCAGACACGTCTCTGTTGTCCCTCTTTCTCCACTTCTTGCAGTTTCCCCACCACCCGACAGGAAGCAGCCATTGCTCCACTTTCTGACACTGTACATCTATAGGCTAATTTGCATTTTCTATGAACAGAATCATGCCAGGTGTAGTCTTTTTTTTTAACTGACTTTAATTATGCTGAGATTGCTTTATGTTGTAGCTGTGTCAACATTTCATTCCTGTTTATTGCTGAGTAATATTGTGTTCTCTATACCTTGATTTGTTTTTTCATTTACCTGTTGCTACACCTTTGGTTTATTTCTAGTTTTAGTGTATTACAAATAAAGTGAGTATGAACATTCATGTGACAAGTTTCGTAGGGATACAGGGTGCCAGTCTTACTGGATCAGATGGAAAATGCACACTGAATTATTTAGGAAGCTGTCGATCTGTTTTCCAAAGTAACTGTACCATCTACATGTCTGCCACTTGTCTGTTTATCATCCATATATTTTCTTTTGTGAAGTACCTGTTTTTTGCCTACTTTTTTTTAAAGTCACTGAATTTGAGAGGTTTCTTTTCTAGATGTAAGTCTGGATATCAGAAGTGTGCATTGAAAATATATTTTCCCAGTCTGTGACTTGCCTTTTTATGTTTTTCTGAATGAAACAGTGTTTACCCTAAAGCAAAAGTTTTTAACTGGAAGAAATGCAGTGCACCAATTTGTTCTTAACCAACCATGCTTTTGGTGTCATGGCTAAGAAATCTTTGCCTAATTCAAGGCTGTAAAGATTTTATACTGTGTTTTCTACTATGAGTTTTATAGTTTTAGATTTCCATCTTGAGTTAACTTTTGTAGATGATGCAAGGTACGAGTAGGTGTTCCTCGCCTCCCACCTCCTGCAGGGGCAGGCCCCAGTACACACCACTGTGAGATTCTCAGTTCCCGGCCATCCGTGGCTTACGGCTCTGCATGCTTTGCTAGCAGCTAGTGCTCCAGAAAACACAGGGAAGCATTCAACACCAGGAGCCAGCCGCAGCCACACTGTGAGGTCTCACAGGGCTCCATCATCCTTATATCAAAAAATCCCTTTACTTAGCCTAATTATTTTCACTGTAAAACAGTGTGTCCACACTTTTACGTCACAGTGATGATCACTGGTTACTCAGTCGCCTCCCCTCTCCTCCCTGATACCCACCCGCTGAGCTTCCCACTTCCTGGAGGCTTTTCCCACCTGCTTCTCTCTTTAAATTGCTGAGCAGTAACGTTCCCACTGTTGGCTTCCTGGTGTGGTGGTTGAGGTTCAGCTGTGTGAGCCCCACCCCAATCCTCGTAACATGGCTGAGGCAGAAGTTCTGCTAGACAAATATGTGGGCTTGATAATATTCTTATTGCGTGTTAGGAACCAGGATTTCAGCTGCTCCGTCTCCTCACAAGTACTCAGTACTGTCGGCCTGCTGTGTTTGGATCATCTCGGCGGACAGGTGAAGGACACTCAGTGAGGCTTTAACGTGTGTCTTGAATGCCTCGGAGGCTAAGTACAGCCCCCGCTTGTGACGAGAGTCCCCATTTCCAGCCTCTGTGCCTCACGGCCTTCGACAGCACCTACGTTGTCCTGTCTTGGGCCTGACCCTGACCCTTCGGTGGCCAGGTCCCCTTAGGCCTGTTTCGGGCCATGGCCTTCGCCCAGCAGCATGCCCTCTCTGGTCTCTGAATCCCCAGGGATACAGGGATGCCTTTTACCTGAGATGGCTCCGTGTCCCTTCCCTCTCCCTACTTCTTGAGGGGCCTCTGCCTTCCTTTTATCCCTTCACTTCTGCTTTAAAATATTTTAGGCAAAAGGAGAAAATAAAAGCAGGTGATCAGTGAGGTATGTACAGTGGCAAGTCCACAATAATCTAAAAGAATACATGCTGGAAACACCTCCCAGAATACAAAGCTGCACAGACAAGGTGGGTGCCATAGATAAGTTCCCTGCTCTTCTCTGATTTGGATTTAAGCTCACATACACCATGTTCTTGGGCTAATGGGTAGCATCTGACTACCCCAAAGCTATCTGAGGTGGCTCCTAAGAAGGTATCTGGTTGTTTCTTTCCTCTATATTTCAGACTTTATTCTAAAAGACCCTCTCTTATCCAAGAGGGAAGATGGCTGGGCCCACGGGGCTGCCACCATGAAACACCACGCAAGCGAGTATTGCGTGGGAGAGTACTATGAAGGTCAACTCCGAAACTGCACTACTCCATGAAGGCCTTCTTCCCCTCTGGATCCCCAGCACTTCCCAATTTTTACACCATTCCGGCACTTGAACAAATTTGAGGTAAACACTGATCTTGATCTCCCGCATTTTACTAAGAAAGAAATACAGACAATTGATTGTTAAGTGGCTCGTTCATCTAAGTTACATGAGGAAAAGATGATTTGGGGTTCTAATAGCCCTTCCTGTCCCCCTGATCTTCCAGTGAGACAGTGTCATTTCATAATGTCTTCACACCAGTCGGGTAATTGTTTCCATATGGCTCAGAGAATCCAGAGCAAGGGTGAAGACTGTGGGCTGAATCAGCCCACGTGATCAGCCAGCCCCGGGGTCTCGTACCCGTCAGTCCTGCCGGCTGACACGTTGGGCACCGGGCACTGGTTACAGCCCACGAGGAGCCATGCAGACTCAGAACGTGCTGTCTTTTGTTAGCTATGGGAAGGATGCCTCTCCAGAGAAACTAAGAGAAACATTTGCTTTCTCACAGACTAGTTCATGAGACTTCAAGTGCTTTCAGTTTATAAGTTACAAATGCATTTGTCTATCTGATAATAAGACGTGTCTTCTTTGCAGTAATGATTTCCTTACGGTTGGGAGAAAGAGCACTATATGCTTTATGTAAATTAAGGTTAGAAATGTGTAGAGCTGTAATTATTGGACCATTTTCCTTCAAATGCAACAATATGCAGTTAATCAAAAGATAATTAGACTCCTTGACAAATTACTTTTTCTATTACTGCCTGGATTAAAAAAGAAAAAGAAGACTTTTGGTACAGTACTGCCTAACTAAAACAATGCACACGATCTTGTTGGACACTCCACCAGAGCCGTGTCACCAAAGTGGTGACATTTCTATGCAGCCTCCCTGAATGGGGGTGAGGGCCATCTAGGGTCACTTTGCATTTCTGATTCTAATACAGCCTGAAATTAATTTGGAGTTTAAAAAATACTCACAAGAAGGCCAAAACAAATGCAGCAGCTCTGATCCACCGGAGCCAGCCTAGAAGGGGCCCTAAATTTCAGGATGATCATCAGGCTCAACTATTTTCTTGCCATGTCTGGGGGAAGCCAAGGTTCTTCTACAGATACATTTCTTGGCTTCAAAGAAAATCTGGAGCCATCTGGAAACAGCACACTCACAGACTACCTTTTTATGAAAGTACAAACCCCCGCGCCGTCGCAGCCCCTGATCCCACTTTATCACAGGTCTGGGCGGGCCCGTGGTGGCCTCGGCCTCGGGGTCCAGCTCTCCAGCTCTGCGGGCAACACCAGCACCCCGGGTTCCTGACATAGCTTCATCTGGCTGGAAGGAGAATCGTCGCCAGCGTGTTTGCTTAAAAACGGCTCCAAAGAGGCTAAAACTATAACACGATTTAACAAGTGGAAGCCCCTTTTTGGTGATCTCTTAGAGTGCCATTCAACGGAGGAGCGGTTTACTTGGTGAGTGGTGTAGGCCTGAGAGACTTTCGGAGAGAAGGCTTCGTAATTAGGATGGTGGAGTTATGAGGAAAACGCCTGCCTCCCTCCCTCCTCCCCTCCATCTTTTCTCTTTCTCTCTCTTTCCTTGCTAGCAGTCAAACCCTGGGACTCGTGTATGCTGGGCGAGGGCTTTGCCACCCAGCTACACTACCAGCCTATGGCTTCTTCATTTTGCCTACCGTATGCCATTTCCATGTATTTATGGTGTTGAAATCAGAGTGACAAGTGCCAAATTATTGTGTAAATATTTAAGCCCCATGACGTGTGACTTGGCAAGTTTTTCGAGACTTCTATTTAGTGCAGCTTATTCTCATGTAAACTTCAGTTTAAACTTCTGGTATGTGCTCATTAATCTTACTTAGTAAGGTGCTACATGCGGGTGAGTCTTCATGCTTTCCTCTACAGGAAATAGTAGCAAGCTATAGACTGTAGATCCAACTTCGGCCAATTTGGCAAAAACGTTGTGTAAATGAACTTTAAAGCTTAGTAGATGAATTGGAATGTGTGTGTGTGTGTGTGTGTGTGTGTGTGTGTGTGTATTTGGTTTCCTTCAAAATAGCACAAAGATTTATACATATGTTGGTAAGACTCACTCAGAGAACCAAACATAAAAGCCTCCATACGAGCGAAAATGGTTATGCTATAAACAGTTTAAGATGAGCGTCCCTTTGAGTGACTCTGTTTTGTTATCTGGTATTAAATAGTTTTTATTCAGTAACTTCAGTTCTGTTCTCTATTACTGAAGATTTATTGTGTTTTCACTTAAACTTGACTTTAAAAATAAATACAAAGAATGAAGTTTTGTTGCTGTTGGTTTCCTTTTGTAAATAAATATTTACTCAAAGCATGAAATTTCTCTTTGAACAATTGAGGCCTCAAATGGGAGAAAACCCCTAAGACACAGACTATTCTTGTGGTACAGATGACGGCCCGCTGCGATGTCATCAGGAAATATGTGCAGTGTAATAATCGTTTACGAATACACACGTAAAGAAGGCACCACGCGCGGATGCTGCACATGTAACATGTGTGTACATATCTTGTCTAAATGTGTGAGGCGTCTCTTTTATTTAAAATCTACTACAATTGTCTACAGCAATAGTAACCAACTACCTCGGCCTTTTCTGAGGTGTAATTTGCTGTCCGACATTCGCGATTTTTTTCTGTGACAAAATTAGTTTGGTAATTTTTGTGAGAAATCTGAAAAGGACAATTGAATACTGTAATTACAGCATTATTATGACAAGACACTATAATTGGAGCATTATTATTCAAATGCTTGTTAATCTGAAATAATTACTGGTTGCCGTGATGTAGTCCATGTTACACATTCACAGTGAGTAGTTTTTAAAAAATTATTCCATGAAAGTTTGCAAAGGTTCAATGGTAACGCTGTTCATCTGAACCCTGACTAAAGAAGCAAAAAATTAGAAACACGAATGTCTAAAAATGGAGGATTAGTTAGCTATTATAATTTTAAAATAATATTTATTATGCCATATTAAACAATAGGTCATATATACCTTTTTCCAGTCTGATTTTTATTTGCAGTTCTTAGATTTTATACATTCAATGTCCACCTAATTCCTAAACGTAAAGAATTATTCAAGTGTGACCCTGCACACACACACACACACACACACACACACATACTAATGAAATTGCTCGTGTATACATAGTAGGTGTATACCGTGCAGATATATTTTAAAGAGATACAAAACTTTTAATGTTGTAAATGTTCCTCAACAAAAAATGCAAATGTTGTAACAATGTGAAATTTCCTAAGAACTTCCAGGAGTGCAAATTGGAACACAGAAGAAACAAGAAAATAGGCGGCTGGGTCTATTGGGAAATGGCCTTGTGCTATCTAGGAACTGGTTGACATTTTGTTTTCTGGAAGAACATGGGCTTGTCTCCTCACCCAGGTATGTAGCCCACCTCGAGGGCTTCCACTGACTCGGACCACCCTGTCTGTGATGCTGGAGACCAGCCCACAACCCCGGCTCCCTCTTCCCCCACTCCTCTGTTCCTCTGTTGGGGAGGCACATAGAGCAGAGCAGCATTTTCTGGGGTTGGACTGGCTTGCCTCCAGCTGGGTGTGTGGGGACCTTTGGGGCCAGCACCCAACGTTTGCTGACTTCTGCCTTCTGACACTTGGAGCCTTTCAAGTAGGGCTGTGACAGATGCCCCCTTCCCTGGGTGAGGGGTGCTACTGTTGATGAATGATATTTCATCTCATTAGCTGTATGGAGATACAGTTCTTTTTAAATATCTTTTCCCATGTATTTTTTATAAAATTTTCAGTCCTTTCATTTTAAATCTATCTTTACCTTAGACTCTGAATTGTGCCTCCTATAGACAGTATCTCAGTGGATCCTGCTCTTATTCTGTCTAATAATATCCAAGTTTTCCTTGGATTATTTCATTTTATTACTGGTCTATCTGGATTTATGGCTGGAATTAGCTTTTCTGGCTGTGTCTCATGTCACGTTGCTCCTCTATTCCTCCTTTGCTGTGGTCTTCGGCATGAAGTTAGTATTTTCAAGGTAGCATTTTAGTTTCTCTGGTGGTTTTTTCTTAATAGCTGCCCCTCTGTGTCTTTAGGGTCTGCACCCAAGAACTCAACCAACCATGAGCCAAGAATATTCAAAAATGACTAAAGAAAAAGATAATAATACTACAAGTTTAGAAAAACGGTACAGTATAACAGCTATCTACATAGCGTTTACGTGGTCCTAGGTATTATAATACCTAATTATAAAAGAGAAATGTTGTTATTATCCAGGGAAAATTTTAAGTGAATATATGAGAGAATGTGAGCAGGTTATATACGAATGCCGTTTAACACAAGGGGCCTGCGCATCCCGGATTTTGGTGTCTGCAGGGATCCGGAACCAGTCTCTCATGTTGTGGGGACCCTATTGTCGGTGATGAATATTTCTCTTGTTGATTTTATGGTCTTCTTGTCTTTGACTTTTGTGATTTTTACTATGATGTATGAGATGTGATTAAAAATACTATAGTGTGTGTTCAAATAAAAATATATTACAGTAAAAAGTACCCTGCCAATAATCCCCCTCAAAATGTTCCCTCGTGCTTTGCACACACTTATCTCATGATTCCTGCCACTTTCGGAAGCCGGTCTGGAGACCTCTTTTCCGAGTGTCTTAGTTTCATTTTCATGGCTGCGTTAATGTTCTGAATTGATTCAAAACATTGACCTTTCATGGTCATTTTGACCTTGGTGAAGAGCCAGAAGTTGTGTGGTGCTGGACCTGGTGAATAATATGGATGAGGACACATCATATCTGTTCACTGGACTCTGTGTTTATCTTCTGTGAGCATCCTAGATATGTGGGTTATTATTTTTCGGTAAACATGGGAAATTTCTGCCATTCTATTTTGAATATTTTCTACTCTCTTCTCTCTCACCTCCCTCCTACATGAACATATGCTGGTGCACTTGACATTGTCCTAAATGTATTTTAGGTTCTCTTCGTTTTTCTTCACTCTTTTTTCTCTCTGCCCTTCGGCTATCACAATCAGTCGTGAGGGAGGCGGCAGGCTGAGGTGCGCTTAGCTCACCTCCTTGGTCTGACTGGGGCCGCAGTATTCTCACCATGCTGTGCTCGATTAGAGTTTCCTTTCCCTCAGCGGAGGCCTCGGACCCGAAAGGAAGTCTCCACCTCTCATCTGCACTTGTGTGGGATTAAGCTTTGACAACAGGGAGCTAGAGGCAGAATGAGAGATGCTGAAGTCTTGATTGTTCTGGGAAGACAGCTTGTTCTTATGTACAGAATTCCAGAGTGCAGTCTCTGCTGAACTGAGAAAGGAAAGACGGAATGGTACTGATTCATGTACCACAGATTCCTGCCTGTCTTGCCAAATTTCCCTAGATTTCCTTCAATCAATATTTATCCATTACTCACCTTTAGGATCATTCCCAGAAGATTTCAACGGTTGTTTTAAAGTAATTTCCACTGGTTTTCCAGGGGTGCGTGTCAGTAGAGCTCCTCACGCTATTGTGCTAAAGTCCCCTTCTTGCCTTCATTTCTGGAAGGTAAGTGTGCCACGCACAGGCCTCTGGATTGACAAACTTTCTTCAGCACTTGAGTACGGTGTTCCACTGCCTTCTCTCCACTGTCATTTCTGATGAGAAGTCATGTGTCAACCTTAGCAAGGTTTCCTTGTGTAGAAGGGCATGCGTTTTCTCCTGTTGCTTTTAATAGTTTCTTCTGGGCTTGCCCTATAAAACTTTGACGGTGAAATATTTGTGTATGGATTCTTTCATGTTTATACCCTACTTGCAGTTTGTTATCTGATTGTTTAGATGAATGTTGTTCATCATACATAAGAAGTTTCTGTCATTACATCTTCAAATATTCGTTTCTGTTTTTTTCTCTATTCTTTCCCCCTGGTACTCCTGCTATGGATATGTTGGTGTACTTAACGGCTTCCCACCACTCTCTGAGGACACTGTTCATTCGTCATCATTTTTCCACCTTTCTGTCATTGCATTTGTGTAATCTCTGATCGTCTGTCTTCAGGTTTGCTGGCTATTTTATTTTTTCTGCCCATTCTGCTCTCTGTTGGAGGCCCTTTGGTAAATTGTCATATCAGATATTGCAATTTTAGATGCCAGACTTTCCATTTACTTTTAAAAGAAATGTCTTTCTCTTTATTGATATTCTCTATTTGACAAATCTTTGTCCTCACTCTTTCCCTTAATTCTCTAAATGTGTTTTTTCATTGTATTAACTAATTTTTAATAATTGCTTTGAAATTTTCTGAGAACCCACACCTGGTCCCCCACAAGCAGTCTCCACTGCCCACCTCCTCCTTATCAGAGTGACACCTCCTTCTTTCTCTGAATGTATCCCCATGTTGTTGAAAGATGGCCTTTTTAGATCATCTATTGTAGCAATTCTAAATTTCGTTATACCCCTTTCTCCCCAGAGGCGTTTGGGTGTTGCTGGGTTTTGTTAGTTCATTTGTTTAGCAGTTTGCCTGGATTAATTATGTGAACTCAGCTTCCCCCTAAGGGTTCTGCCTCTGCTTCACTGTTCAGGTTTTCCCCTTTGTTTTAAATTTGTATTCCTAAAAGTCACCAGTGGCTCAGAATAGCTGATATTTAACCACTGGGTGGTCAGATTTTGTGCTGTCTAAGTTCGTATGACTTTTGCCCATTGCTGCTAGATCTGTGAGTACCTGGGAGAGTGCTTTCAAGTCTACCCCACAGTCAGGCAGAGGCTAGCAGTTCTCAAGGCTCTGGTGTGTGTTGTGAGCAGGTGCAGCCTGCACAACAAGCTCAGCCTGGAGAGCCCCAAGACTGGATGCAACCTCAGCAGACCCTTTACAAATCTCTCTCTCCCTGGCTCCCCCTATCAAACACCTGGCTAGTCAGCTGTTTTGTTTGCTTCCCTGGGTTATTAGCCTTCTCTTAGCTGCTTACCACTAAGATCCCTGTTGTTTACAACAATGCGGAAAATTTTTTTTTCAGACCTTATTCTAAATAATGTCAGCTACCGAGCAGACTGTACAGCTGCCAATACTCCCATCTTGCTCCTCCCCTGGGGGGAACTCCTGGTTTCCTAGAGCACCAGAGTAGGGCCTGGAGATGGCGGTCCACTTCCTCCAGCGGGACACCTGAGCTTTGTGAGTGGGAGCTGGGAAGGGGATATGAGCCTGCAGTGTCCTCAGCACGCCCCTCCCCAGGGGAACTATGTCACACAGGCAGAATTGGGCGAGGGGCTGAGGTCAGGCGGTCCGCATTCTTGGTCTGCAAACTTTGGGTGTATCCTTCTGCAGATGAGTGGAAGGAAGCCGGCTCCATCCTTCACCTCCAGAACAGAAGGATGAGAGATGCCAGCGGCCTGGGCCTCCTGAGACGAAGCCATAGGTCTGTGCCTGGGAACTGGGTGCAAGGACCTGCCATAATCTCGGCCACATGTCTGAAACAGAGAGCTTTAGTGATACAGAGCTGGGGGCAAAGGGCCAGCAGGAGCAGGTCCTGACACACACGCAGATTTCACTGAATAAGTGCTTCTCCGCTGGGGGAGGCCCTTAGTTTCCAGTTTCCAGACACTTTATTGTATTTTATAACTTTCACAAGTTGAATGACTATTCCACTGGTGATGGAATCTGCATAACTCTGTACCTCTAGAAGTTCTGACAGCATCCTCGTCTTCACATAATAACGTGTCTCGGTTTCCCTTTGCACGGTGCTCTCCAGACTTGCGGTCATTTCCCAAAGGAGTCTCTGTTCCTTTCGATGCGAAATGGTCTTTAAGGACACAGTTTGGCTAATAAGGTTTCCTGTTGCTCTTAGCTGCATCCTTGTTTTTAGTCCTTTCCTGTTATACTGCCAGGAAATAGCTTTTTTCTTTATTTGACAAAATACATTAAGAAGACACACTCCAAAAACTATTCTCAGTAATCCCAACACTGCAACTTGTTTTATCACACAAAACACTTGAAACCCCATCATTGCCATCGACAATAGGATTATGGGGGAAAAGCCTCCAAAACCCAAACCTTGAACATTGTTCTGTAGCTCTTTTGACCTTAGGATGTATCCGGCTAGTGACGTACAGTTGAATAATACATTCTAAATTAACTAAGAATAGTCCCTCCCAATGTGTTTATTCCTCTAACTACATACACAGTTTCATCTTATTTTTAGGAATCACTTAATTTGCTTGTTTATTCAAATTATATAAAAATATTTATGTGGTTCCAAAATCAAATCTACAAAATGCAGTATGTTTAAAGAAGTTTAACTTCTGTTTCTGATTGTCTTTCTTATGCCATGCTCTGTCACAGGTCAATATTAAAATATCTTTACTTGCTATTTTTCTAAGAAGAAAATTCACATAAACATGGATTCATATTACTTTCCTGGATATCATTAGAATTCAATACTTTTTTCCTGTGCTTTGCTTTTGTCCTTTGTAACAATATAGCCTAGAAAACATTCTATAATAAAAGATGGAAATGCTTCTCATTTTTTAGTTTCCTTGCTGGAGTCGTGAGATTGTTCATCGTGTTTATGGATATTGCCACGTGACCAAATGTGGTTTTGGGGCCCCTGCAAGTGGCCTGGACTCTGGTTTCTGGGATCCTCCTTGCTGCAGTTTGGATCACGCATGTCTTCCAAACTCCCCTGGGTTGAAGATGTGTCTGCCAGCCTTTGTCACTCACACTTAGAAGGGGGGGCCTAGGAGAGGGAAGTGAGGTCCCTGGAGCATGACCTTGAAGGGGACATTGGGCCCTACCCCTTCCTGTCTCTCTCTTTGTTTCCTGGCCACCATGAGCTGAGCAGTCTCCTTCCCCAACCCACTCCCATTATGATGAGCTGTCTCCCACAGGCCCAAGGCAGGGGGGCCAATGACCACGAACGGAAACCTCCAAAACTGTGAGCCAAAATGAACCTTTCCTTGTTTGAAGACAACAACTCAGGTGTTTTTTCACAGTGGTGGAGAGATGACTGACTCATGCTGTTGGCCGTGGCAGCCTCATATGTCTCTCAGTCCATGTGGGGCACTGTGTAACATTACAGTCAAGAAGGCAGTCCAAATCCATGTGAGCCATTGCCCGAGGGTGACACACCACAGGTATGATACTTCGACAGAAGAAAACTTTACCACTGAACACTTGCCCTGGAGTTTGTCTTTCCCCCTAGTGATTACTATTACTTCCTTTTAGGACTGGGACCATTCAGTCTTTGCTGTAGTCATCACCCAGTACTATGATGATTTTTATGTTTCCATGAGCTGCTTACTTGGTATCTTAAAAAATATTTCAAGATTGGACACCTACGCTGATATATGAACTCAGTACAAAAACAGCTGAGTTCCAAGTGGGTGCAAATCTGTGCTGACCCCGTCCCGTACCTGGAAATGTCCCCAGTCCTCCCCCAGCCCAAGTGTGGGATTTCTTTGCACGTACCTTACCTTGTGTTCTTTTGTTCTCCTCTGTTTCGATTAAAATAACACCATGACCTCTAGGTGATAGGTATTTCTCAAACTTACAGAATCACACATATTTCAAATAATTTAATTCGCTCCTCATTCATCTAGATGTGTTTTTAAAAGCTGAAGAATATGTAGCTGTATAAAAGTAAACATGAAATATCACAACTGTGCAGTTGAAAAGTTTCACAAGTTATGCAACTCTGCTGCTCCAGAATTCAACTAAAAATACAACTATGAAACCCAATATGTTGACTTTTCCAAGGAAAAGAATTTTAAGTTAGATGTGTGTGCCTGCGACTGCACCTCTAAGACAGCAGAAGCAGGACTTGCAAGGGGGGTCGGCTGGGTTTGCAGGAGAACTTGTTCAGCAACAGCATGGGTCTAGCAAAGCATGCTCTGGCAGGAAGCCACCCTGCGTCCCACACCCTGGACAGCATGTTCTGTGACCCAAGTGTGGTCATTCTTGCTTTTGAAAGTTCTTTCGTTCTATTTGACTTGCTCTGGAAAAGAATCTCCCACCACGTTGCTGTGTCCTTTTCCTTTATGTTCGACGCACCTCTGACCATTTGAAGGCCTAGAGTGCTAGCAAAGTGAGGCTGCCGCTTGTCCCTGGGGCTGGTGGCTGGAAGAGCAGGTGGCACTGGGCGGGGATCAGGGGTATTTTAAGCACTGGGTTCCCTGGCTTTCCCACTGATGCTGAAGACAAAGAAGGGCAGGAACTGGAATGCTAGCTATTGTTCCCTAAGTGTCCTCAGGTTTCGGGCCTCTTCCATGGTGGAGGGAAGGGTGTTCGCAAAGCAGGGTGAGAGATACAGAAGCTGAAGCTGGCTCTGGGTCCCTTTCCAAGTCAGGTGTGCCCAGTTTTGGAGTTTCCTGGCCTCTCAAGGACTTTGATTTTCTTTATCAACCTGATTTCATGTTTCCTCCAGAACCACTTTACTTCTCATCCTGCAGTGTCTCACTATAACCCAGAGGAGAAGTCCCCTTGGCCAGTGGCCACAGGGAAATCTGTCTGAGACCTTCCCACCGGCCTGCCAGCCCATCCGCTGGCTGAGGGCAACAACTCTGGATGTCTTCACGCCTGTGAGAGAGCGGGAAATGAGGGTTACTGGCCCCGGGAGGCCCCCTGCTTTCCTCTCCTCTAAATTTTCCCTAACTCTGGAGTTCGTTTCAACAAACCTTAGCTGGTAGCCAAGAAAAATACTTTGTAAAACACCCCTTCAAGACTGAGAGGGACAAGATTCATAAATTTTAAAATAATTACAATGAAGCAGGAAGTGTAGTCTCAGGCACTGATCTTACTGTCACCTGTCACCTATCTCGGGGCTCTGTGAGAGGCTGACTGCTTATTTCTCAGGACTCTAAATTTGCTCAATCTCTGTCTCGGGTCCTGGACACTGCACAAGTGGCAAGTCTCAGAGAAAGGGAAAACCCTGCTTGGACTCGAGGCCTCTCACTCCAAACTGAGAGGAAAGTCTGTGCCTAAGTTTTGGTTCCCCAAAGGGGCGAAAACGAGAAGGTACTTCCTGTCCATCACGCAGCCAAACGCTGCTGAGGGGAGGCTAAGCCGGGCCAGATGCTGAGCACGTTAAGTCCAAAGACACTCAGAAACCCCGGTGGCGGCCAAGAAAATGCTGTGATTGTACTTCATCCAGGCTGCATCACGGAGGGAGCTCATGGTTCTGTGAGCAGGGAACCAACTTCCTAGTAGACGTCAAGAACTAGTCACAGGCCCAGGAAGGGTGGCCCGCTTTGGTGTTCTGGTCCACACACCACATGCTCTAGAAAAGATGCCAGGGGGCTGGTGGGCTGTAGTGCACCTGACCAGAAGGTGTGGGGGCAGCGCAGGGAGCAGCTGCCTGTCCCTCCCACGGTGACTTCAGAGTGCCACGTGCTGCCACGTGGAGAGCGCCGTGCGGTGCTGTGTGGAGAGCGAGACCATGCAGGCTCGATCAGTGCGCGCAGGGCTGTTCTCTTAGTGAATGGAAGATGTTCTGTATTGACCTGTGCAGAAGTGGTAACTCAGGGACTTTGAACCATTCTCTAATAAATGAATTAGGTATCAAAAGCTCGTTCAGTATCATTGACAAATCTCATTAGACATGTTTTTAGTTTTATAATTGTCTTTCAAGTCCTGTGATTGCCAGCAAGAGAAGAAGCAAACAAAGCGTGCAATGGGTGCTGGGTGTGGAAGGGTTGGCTGCAGGGGCCATAAGAAGCTGGCAAACAAGAGTCTGGGCCAGGAGACAGGGCGCAGGTCCCCTGGCTGTTCCTCCCAGGGGTACTTCACAGCACAACTCGGAGATCTTCTGCACTGTCTCCCAGGAGTCCTCTGTAGGATTAAGGTGCAGATGCCCGAAGGTAGCTTATTTTTCTATTGCTTAGTTACTCTCCAAGGCCTCATTTCGCCAGGTAACAGGAGCTCAGTCTCAAGTAATCTTGGATAATCCTGTTTAAGCTTGACCTCTGATCGTCTCTCCGGGGTGAACTAAAGTCCTAGAAACTCACACAGTGCCAAAGCGCCTAGGCGGCAGGTGAGGTGCTGGTCCTCGGGGCTCCGGTCTGCTCTGCCAGGTGCCCTGCCACCCAGCGGCCTGCAGCAGCACTGCCACATGTGACAGCCCCACTAGCCCTGGACTCTGCTCCTGTCTCCCTGCTTCAGGCACCACCCAGCTCCTCGCCCCAGATGCATCTGGGTGCCCCAGGGAGGCACCTCAGTCTCCTGGGACTGCTACGTGTGGACGCTCACAAGGGCTGCCTCTGCCCCATCCATCTAAACGCCACCCCGGCCATCGTCACTTCTGCTCCTGTGTATCATGCAGGAGTCAGGAGAAGCCTACACCTGGTCTGCTCACCCAGCCACGCTCTGTCTTCCCTCTTTCCTGACCTTCTTCACTGTAAACACCAAGTTCTCTATGGGAATGGGAACAGAGCAAGTCAGCACCCCTCACTGACTGAGCACCCCTAAACCTCTAACAGGCAGGAGTTGGGGGCTGCCACGCCTCAGCTTCCTTTGCGCTCCTGGGGGGGAAGCTGGATGGAGGTGCGCCCTCCCTGGAGTGGAGCCTGGCACTCTATTGGCATCTCCTGTTTTCCGTTTTCTCCCCGAACTGCCTGGTCTCGGATCCCTCACGGGGCTCCCTAGAACCCCGTCTCCTGTAAGCGCCCATGGACAAGTCACCATCTCGCCCTTGCCTCCGCCCTATCTGAGCCAAGACGCCACGTCTCCCACCAGCACGTGCGCTAGGCCCTCTTCGGAGTGTTCACCGAAAGTCTCAGTTTGCACACGGTGGCACAGAGCTCAGTGATGCATTCGTTTCAGCAAAATGTTGGCAGACAGAATAGGACTGCCTCCCAGGTCCCTAGAAACAGAGAGGGCTTGGGGTAGAGAGCGCTGGGCCTGGGCCTGGAAGGCGGGGGAGCACCAGGGTCTGAGGGCCAGCGAGAATCCGGGACAGGTGTGCGTGTGTGTGCACATTAGGGTGCTTCCCGAGGGTGATGAACCCACTCGTGTGTTCATGGGTTCTCTACTTCTTGCCTGGAGGCTTTGCCGTAAAAGTAAGCGCTCACCTGCAGGCTGGCTTTGCCTTCCCTGCGTATGATGAGCGGCCCCGCACTAGGTGCAGCCCTCATGCTTGGCTTTGTTCTTCCAGGCCTCCGGAATGTCAAGAAATGCATTTCTTTTCTTTGTAAATTGCCAAGTCTGTGGTATTCCATCATAGCAACAGCAAGGCACGGTGCTGGCCACACAGAGCCAGGAGCCACAATGATGCCCCTTCTTGTCTCTTGTAACTGAGACCCAGGGAGGAGCTGGCAGGGGACAGACGACAGGGGCCTCGCCTCCTGGCTCCATCCCTGCAAGGACACTTGACCCAGCCTCCAGGGTGGGCAGCGTCAGCAGCCCCAGGGGCAAGGCTGCTAACCCACTTGAGCCAGCAGAGTCGAGGGGACATCGCCCAGAGGAGCAGCAGAAGCTGCTTGGCTTCCCAGCACGCAGGGCCTGCGGGCTGCTAGACGCCTGCACCAGGAGGGAGGATACACAGTGCTGGCCTGGATGGGGGGGCACAGGACGGTGGCCCTGGGCGACGGCCAGCATTTCCCACGTGGAGCTGGCTGTCCTGGAAGGAGCTTGCTTCTACTCCTGGTGACACCAGGCCTGAGGGTGCAAAGGGGACCCTGAGGTCATGCCACCCGGGTCCTCCGGCACTGTGACCCCCACGTCTCCTGGTGGAGGAGCCCCAGGTCCCGGTGGACTGTTCCTTCATTGGCCCCAGTTCCTGTGTCCTGGCCGGGCCCTGCAGTCCCCGGCCTTTGTGGCGTTTCTCACTGAGAGGAGAAAGGAGGCCTTCCGCTCCGGGGCCCCCGTCCCCTGAAGAAGCATCCTTAACAAGCACGGATTATCTCTAAGCGAGAAAACAGGTGAATTTTGCATATGCTTGTTTGAGTATAATACCTCTCATTTCTGTCTTGGAAGAACGGTTTCATCTTGCTGTTCTGTGGTTCAGGTACCTGACCTGTATTTTTTTCAGAGTAAGAAGTGAAACAGCTGAGTCTTAGGTGGAGGGTGGGAATTGGGGACAATTTACCTGGTTCTGCAACCAGGTGCCCAACCAAATGCCCAAGGTGGACAGAGGGATGGGGCAGTGTTTGAAGGATGACTACTAAACCTTCCTCATTCTGTGATTTCAGATATTCTAGTCATGTGCCCCCATCCCCACACTGGGGACCAAACCCAAAAGCACTCTGCCACTGAGCCACATTCCCAGCCCTTTTACAAGTTTTTATTTATTTTGAGACATGGTCTCTGCTGCATTTCTCAGGTGAGACCCCAACTTGTGATCCTCCTGTCTCAGCCTCCCTGTGAGCTGGGGTTACAGACAGGCAGCACCCTCGCCTGGCTTCTGAATGTGTTCCCAAACAGGTCGCCATGTTTAAGTAAATGAACACATACGATTATCCCACATGAATCTAGAAATCATATTGAAAGTAAAGAGATGGCAAAGTATATACCATCATTATACCAACGTGAACAGGGCTGGGGCTGGTCCTGGGGACGCTGAGACTTGAGGGACCTGGGGCCACCAGAGAGCACCTAGATGTGGTCTCTGGCCCCCAGTACAGTTGACTATTTGGCAGGTTTTAGTGTGTGGGGAAGTTGGATAGGGAGGTGGGAAAATGAACTATTTTGGTAATTTTTATATAATTTCATTACATAGAAATATACAACATCTACAAAAACAGAATTTCCCTGCTCATTTGAAAATAATTTGAAGAACCATCTTCTGTGCTGTAATTTTGCCCCCTCCCCAGCATTCTGGGGCTGTCACTCTAACCTTCATCCCTGAGCTACAGGGCCAGCCCTGGAGACAAGTTCTCATCCTACTTTCCACCGAGGGCACTTTGAGGTACACTTCCCGAGGACGGGGCGTTCTCTTAGGGAAGCACCGTGTTGGTATCAGAATCAGGAAGTCTGACGTCTCTGCATCCCTGCTGTGTAATTTATAAGCCACATCTGGATGGCAGGAGCCAATCAGGGGCCACCTGGGAGGACGCCCTGAAGGTTGCTTTGCTGCTTCCTCAGGACTGCGTTCCAGTGGTGCATTTTAGGCCCAAAGAACCCCTGAAGGTGTGCATGCTCTGTCCTCCAGCCCGTGATGGATGATGGTGACAAAGTCATTCCATGGCTTGGTTAAGGCTGTTTTAAAACCCTGTTCCTTGAATTGAGTATGCTGAGGTTTTCTGATTCGCCAGTCACTCGAAGAAAGACAGTCTCATTGCAACATCGCCACCTGCTGAAAGCAAGGAGCGGTTTCCCTACAGCTTCAGCCCCAGCTGGAATCGCTGTGGCTGAGGACCAGGACTCAACTTGGGGTTAGATGGAGCTAAGCCTCCCCAACCCCTGGCAGGTGGTGAGCAAGACGGGAGGTCACTGCTGCAGGGAGCGGGGTTCGGAAGGGCAGAGCTCAGAGCTGGAAGCACAAGTCAGGTGAGCAGCTTCCCAAGTGTCCTAAGGAGGGCTGTGCAGGGTTTGGCGGTGTGGGGTGGGTGGGCAGTACTCGGGCCCGGCGTCACCGGCCCTGTTGGAGCGGCCCAGCCATGCCTGTACCGCTGTTTTCCTTTCATCTCTGTTACATGGCTTCTTACAAACTCTAACTTGTTCCAGCATTTGCCTCATTGTTTGTCTGGAAATAATAAGAGCAGTTGGTCTCGCTCGCTCTCTAACGTGAGAGCAAAGCAGGCGTCCCTCATACCGTGGAAATCGCTCGGGACGATCTCTATCACCCTCCTGCGGTGCGGATCGCTGGCTAAACTGTTCTCTTCAAAGAACTGTTTGATCTTCTCTCTACCAATCACAAGCCTGAGCCCGAAGCCCTAGGAAGCCCCTAGGAAGCCACGAACAGGTGTGTGCTTCGCCGCCAGGTCCGCAGAGGAGCTTCCAGTATGGAGGGACCTGGGGCCTGTCCAGCCACGATGGCCGAGTTTGGGGCCAGTTCCTCTCCTCCACTGGGTGGTCACCCTTGACCATCGAGAGCCCAGACCGTCAACCCACTAGTCCAAAGGGGGAAAGCGGGAAAGGGATCAGATGATTTGGGTTCTGTACTTAAGTGATCTGGATGCCAACCGGAGCGCACATGATGACCCTGTCGATCTGCAGCTTCTACATCTGGAATCCGGGTGAATGGAGAGAGCAGCCGACTATGTGGAGGCCCCAGGCCCTGCGGCTCACCGTGAACAATGCGTGGGCCTGGGGAAGATGGAGACAGAGGGCCCAGGAAAGCCAGGCTGCCGAGGGAGCCTCCCAAACCCTGCTGCCTTGGACCAAAGGAAGAATCGAGGCCAGTGAAGTCCAGCTGCAGGGCTGCAAGTGCTGCTTCCGGTCCGCGAGTAAGGAGTTAGTCCTTCCTGGCAGGCAGGCGCGTCTCTGCGTGGTTGATGCTGTCTGGAGAGTGAAGTTGGAGGAAAAGTGCTTATGACCAGGCATTAGGACCAAACTGTGGCTTCCACTCAAGATGCTATGATTTAAGGATACCTTTAGCATTTAATCTATCTCTTCACTCAATCCATGAGCACCTTTTTCTATCTCTGAAATTAAAAAATTAAAAGTAACATTTTTACAAAGAAAATAAAACCAAGCTGGTTAGATTCTTTCACTCCAATTCAAGACTGAGGACATAGATCTCTTGTTGATTCATTAGTCTTAAAATTATGTAATATGTAGGAAAAACGTATTTGTAAACAAAATGAAAGTCCTTTCAGGATAACCCTTTGTAAAAAAGAATCTGACACTAAGTAAATGTGATACATCTATAAATGCTTATACTTCATCACGGTGTGACTGAGTTTAATTATACTTAAAATTCTCTGTCCTCATAAATTATTTAGAGTTATAAATTTGGTCCTTTCCCATTAGCTCCTTAACGCACATGGAAAAAGTCTACAAGAAGAAAGAAAAACTCATTTTGTTTCTGAACATTTTTGGCTGATTTGTGAAATTGTTATTTGACAATTTCTAAGTTAAAATATTTATTGAAAAATTATAGATTCACGTGCAGTTGTAAGAAACAATACAGAAAGGGCCTGTGCACCCTTACATGGTTTCCCAACGGCAGCATCTTGCAAAACTATAGTAGAGTTTTGATTTAAAAACATGGCAGTTTTATATGGCTCACCTTAATATTTTTTTTTTTTTTGGTGGTGCTGGGGATCGAACTCAGGCCCTTGTGCTTGCAAGGCAAGCACTCTAATCACTGAGCTACATCCCCAGCCCCATCACCCTAATATTTTATAAGCCACACATTTGCCCCGGTTAGGTGATGTGGATAGACAAAGTTGTCTTGATGACGTGGAGACTGGCCCTCAGAGCGCGGCAGGAGAAGCGAGGTTTCCAGGAGGCCGCAGCAAGAGGAGAATTAGGCGGCGGTCGGATGCTAAGAAGTGCCAGGGAGTCAGGCAAGTGAGCGCCGCCAGGCAGTGGCCATGTCCTCGGTGGAGATGCAGAGTGCGGCACTCGTGCGATCCCGAGGTCGGAGGGGCAGGGAAGGACCAGGAAGCAGAGGCCGCCTGCCGAGGGCCGGGTGGCGCGGAGGAGTGAGCGATGTTTGAGGCGAGAAAGGAACTTGGAGTGTGAGCAGGCTGGAGGGCTCAGAGCCGGCAGGGCCGTAAGGAGAGTCACCACCGGCAGCAAGGGGAACCCTTTCCTCACTTGTGAAGAGGAAAGAAAAGGATGACTTCGCCGTCGGGACGCAGGAGGGAGTGTGTGGTAAAATCTGGCAGCTTCCAGTGGTGTTAAAACAGTGGAGTCCTTTGTCTTCTCCACATTCGTGCTCAGGCAGAAAGCAGAAACACAAAAAAGAAGAAATCAGAGTAGGTCTTATCAAAATGAGGACCTGGCCATCTTCAAGTTCATCTTCGAAAAGCCTGGCAGTTGCACAAAAACTCACCAGGAAACCAAGGGAAGATCGACCCCACCTGTTTACATCCAGGTTTGATCAGGGCACAAAATTCCCTTCTCACATTGTCCTGCTGTTGGACAGACAAACTGCGAGGTTGCACAGGGTCCCGCTGATTCCCAAGACGGCCTGAGAGCTACACAACGAACCACTATCAGGTAAACGGAGCATCTGAACATCAGCTCCAGAGCAGCTCAGCCGGCCGAGGGAGGATAACTGGGACACCTAAGAGGGCCGAGTGGGTGACATGACGGCCGCCCCACCCAAAGGCGCTTTTCACCTGCATTGGTGGAAACCTTGTGTTCTGCCCCCCCCCGCTGCTGCTGGTCACACAAGGAGCAGAGCCCTCCTCCTGGGTTCCATGTGAAGGACGGCAGGCACGAAGGAGAGAGGGCAGGGCAGCAAATCTGCACTGAATACTCGTTCAAGGAAAGAGGGGCGGGGGTAGCATGAGAAGAAGAGAAAGACAAGAGAGTGGGAGGGAGGAGGGAAGCGCCTAGCTTTGGAGAAGCTGTCTGCGGCAATGGATTTGAATACACTTTTGGGGGCAGATATGCAAAAAGAAATACGAGCACAGAGCGGGAGCCTCCCACGTGGCTTGCGATGGTCTTGCTGCCATGGTGGTGAGTGATGGTCCCACCAGTGTAGGGTGATCACACCGGGGTAAGGTGCAGCCGTCAAGGTTCAAAGCTTTAATTTCTACCATTACCCAAGATGCCTCAGTCAGAACCTAACACTGAACTCCACTTCCGCTCTGCACCTCAAACTTGCTTTTGTGGAGCATGTGAGATTCCTGCAGGTGTTCACAGGACAAAAGGCCCCAGAAAACACGAGCCATGTTTCCCAGATTGTGTCCCCAGCACCGCCTAACTTCTCCTCTCTCCTCTCCTGCCCTCCCTCCCTCCATTCATTTCCTCCTTCTTGCTCCCATCTCTGCTTTCCTCTCCTTCCTTCTTCATCTATTTTCTTTCCTTTTTTGAACTCATTCTTCCCAAGCTCCACTGTCTCCAATGTACAATGTTGAGCAAAAACAGATACAGCCCCTATCTCCAAGGAGCTCGTGAGCCAATTCGGGATTGATCCAATCCCTGTCATTCTCTTAGACGGTATCTCCTCTTTTACTACCAAAGGTGAGATTTCATATTTTCATAAATGTTCCATGGACACTGAAAAAGAGTTTATACTGAGTTTGATATTATTAGTATATGTTTTTATTGGCATTATTTCATACAAATTTTACCTCCTGGACATATCCCAACTCTGCCTTACTTTCCACCAAATACTGCAGAATTAGCCGTCGCTACAATCAGGGTGCAGAGTATCCCGTGTGCCAAGGCCTGGGCTTCTCGCTAGCTAGCTTCGAACCAAGTAGGATGCCCTTCGGCCAGGGCCAGGGTTGGGCACGCCCTTCGACCCCTCTGCCTCAGTGTTCCCACCCATTTGGACTCTGCTGGGTCATGGCTGGGAAGGGCACTGACAAGGTTGGGAATTTCTTTTGGTTGTCTTTTGTCTCAAATCCCAAAAGAAAGAGAAAACAGTCAGAAGGCAGTCACTGATGTTCCAGGTTTTTGTTAGCTTGCATTTTTATAATCAACGTGTGTCTATCATTTTAACAGTCTTTTGTTATTTTGTGTACAGCAATCCTTTTACAGACTGAAAAGTTGGATAGGACAGCTTTCAAATCCAACCTAAGAAATGTTTGTATTAGTAGAGATATTTAACCCATTTTGTCCGACTTTAGAAATTAATAATTCGATCTCTGTCATTTAATTTTTAATCTCTTAGCAATACAGTTTCAGTGAACCCTTGATCTCCGTCTCCATGTTTTTCTATTACTGTGTAGAATGTAGACTCTCACCTTTCCACCACCAAGTCTTCCATCCCGTCTGCGCTGGTAACCGGGCTCAGTCGTAGTCTCTTTCCCACCCTGGGACACGATGCGGACACCCACGACTCAGAAGAGCAGAGGTTTATCTTGGCTCGCAGCTTCCGAGCTGTCAGTCCTGGCGTGGTCAGCTGCAAGGTGCAGGGGCTGTAGAGGACAGCTGCTCATGTCATGGTTGTCAGGAGGCAGCGAGAGAAGGGAGGAGCCGGGGGGGAGACGGACCCTTCCAGGTCGCAGCCACAGTGACTGCCTCTTCTCACCAGACCCCGCGGATGAGTGAAAGTGCCCTGGTGGAGGTTACTTGAGCAGAAGTGAGACTTCGCCGTTTATTTTACTCCGCACCCTTCACCACAGCAAGGAACTGCAGCTCGGGGTCAAGGGAGGACGCCGAGGTCAGCAGAGCTCAGGGGGCCAACAGGCCTCGTCCAACGAGGCCGAATCATTACGTTCCCCGTGACAGAGACAGACCACTGCCCCCGGGGCTGCTCCACAGGGGACAGGCTGGAGCCGGCGGACCGGCGGACGGGGACTAGAGGAAAGTTGACTCAGGAGGGCTGGCAGTAACTCTCGCGGGAAAGGGCTAGAACGGCCACATTCAATCCCACTGCCGCCCAGTGTTGGCTGGAGACCTCAGCCAGATCTCCCTCTGTGACTGCAGTATCTTGGAAGTAGTGAGGGGACCGTGTGGGGCCTTCTCAGAGGGAGTGAGGGAAAGAGTGTGAGGGAGCGCATCCCACCAGGGTGGGGAAGGGCGCTCCAGCACCCGGCGTGTGAGAGCCAAGTTTGTGCCACTGGGAGTCTTTTGAGGACCAATCTGAAAGTTACACGACAGCGTGTGACACACTCACACAGGAGTGCACGCCTGCGGGTCTGTGTCTCTGCTGCTACCTTCTCTTGGTTCACTCCCCGAGCCCCTGGGAGCCTGGCACCCTGCAGGGAGCGGCGGCACTCGGGGAGTCCTGGGAGCCTTTAGGGTGTGGCTGCGGGGCTGAGCGAAGGAGACCAGCGCCTCGGAGGCGGCAGGAGCGGGCGGCTGTGTGGACGGGCGGTGTGTCAGGTTGTGGAGCACGGGCACTTGGGTCGGGACAGACGGTGAGAGCCCTGGGCATCTGGAGCGTGAGGCCTGGCAGGTCCTGTGTCCAGGGACGGGGCTGCGCCCGGCTCGGTCATCCCAGGCCCCAGCTGCTTTCCGACGGTCTTTCCTGTCCTGCCGTTCGATTTCCAAGGACATTTCTCACCATCACGTGTACGTAGGTATAGTGCCAATACATGGTTATTTAATAAGTGTATGTCCGATACAAGCCAAAGCAAGGCTTGTAAAGCACTTTTACAAATTCAGAAGAGCATCCCTGGAAAATAATTTTGACACGATAACATTTATTTCTGAAGAAAGTTTTTTTTTCCTGAAAATATTGGTCTTCCCTTCAGAAACAGTGACAGACCGAGCTACAGCTCAGGTGAACGCAGAGCAGCATGCCGAAGACGTCTCTTTTTTACAGCCTATCTGCACATTTTTACCTAATAAATAGCACGTAAGCGGACATGTGCGTGTATTTCTTCAAAAGTGCGCACGAGGTTTGCCTGAAACCTTTGTCAACCTCACCCAGCCACTGCAGAGCCCAAAGCGGGCGGCAGAACTCTTCAGCACAAGTAACAGCCCTCATAAAATTTTAGAGGACAGTTAGTAAACTTGGAAAACCAGGAACGAGCTGCAAGAGGTTTTGAAGAATCGGTGATTGGTGCGGTCTGGCACTCCTATAATCGTGGCCCTCTAGGAGGCTGAGGCAGGAGCACAGCAAGTCCAAGGCCAGCCCAGGCAACTTAGCAACCTGACAAGATCCTGTCTCAAAAAATAAAAAGAGGGGCGAGTGTAGCTCAGTGTGGAGGCATTGAGTTCAATCCCTATTATCTCAAAAACAGAAAAAAGTGGAACTGAGGTCTTCCTTTTCTTCTCGAGGACAAGAAGAGATGGCCGGGCAGCCTGCAGTTTGCCCGCGCGGGCCACCCCGCGACCCTCCGCAGGCGTGTGCGCCCGCCTCCCCGCACCGCAGCCGCTCAGCCGCATGTTCTGCGCTGGCGGGAAGCTCGGGCTGGGTTCGTCGAGGTAGCCGTGCCAAGGAGCCACCTGGGCCAGCGTGCAGGGCTCTCTGTGGCTACCGGCGCGACTCTCAAGTGAGAGCCACGTGGGAAAGTCGCGAGCAGGTTGGTCCCCGCGAGTGCTGTGTAAAAAGTAAATGGTATCAGCGGTCCGTGCTGCCCACCTGGCATCCCCGGGAGCCTTGTGCCTGGGGAGTCACCCCTCAGCCTAAAAGAGCAACAGCCATAGTTCGCCAGGGAGCAGCTGGTCCGCAAACTGCTTGGGGCAGACCTGTCAAGACGCGTGCGAAGACAGATCTGAAAATGAGGCCTGTGTCAGGGAAATCGGTTGCTCTCTCTGCCGACCAAAGGAAGAGTTTTGCTCGGGGCAATGTGACGATGAGGCGACTGTTCTGCATTAACTGTAACTTTCTTCTCCTTTTCTCGTGGCCCACTTTCCCTTTACTCTGCAGCGAGCACTGGAGGTTGCGGACTGCGCACTGGGAATATCTAAACTGGAAATAATTAAAATATCTATTTCATTTATAGTGGGCCTTATGTGAGGAGAAGTCAAGATTTCCACAGCTTCCTGAGTATATGAGTTAATGATGTGTTCTGCATTTTCTTAATTTTCCACATTTCAGCTTCCTCTGTTCCTTATTTGGGGCCGGGACGCAGACTCCTTGGGGTGGGTGGGAGGGGGCAGCGTGGAGCAGCTGGGCTCTGGGCCTGGGTCCCTGCGTTATTCTCCCGTGTCCCTCTTCACTGTCACAGTGTGCAGGTCGTCAAGGACGCGGTCACCCTGGAGATGGGTGCGCGGCCATGGTAGTGGTGTCGAGGGCATAGCTTTAGGGTGCGGTGAACAAATGGATTTAAGGATGAAGTTCCAGAAATGACCCTTGAGAAAAGAAAATGCAGGCCCAAGACAGAAGGAAACCAGCCTGTGTGTGTGCATGCGCAAGTACGTGCGTTGTGTATGCATGTGTGTGCAAGTGTGTTGTGCGTACCTTACACACAGATCTGGAGCAGAATGGAGTCAGTAGTAGAGCGGGGGCAAGTGCCCATTTCTCAGATTTAATCTGGGCACCATTTTGATGGTGACTAAGCTAATAAAGCCAGAAACTGGGCAGGAAGCTATGATGGTTATAAACGCTGGAGCTCCTTTGCGGGGCTGGATTGCAGGACTCAAGCTTAAAAGGGAAAGATAAAAAAGCAGCTTAGACAGTCGCAAGTGTGTTTTTGGTCACGGTTTACTCTAAAGGGAAGAAATGCAGAAGTCATTCCCCACACATTAGCGCTGGAAACTCTGTGGGGCGTCTAGGAGGTCAGGGTGGAGTCCTGCTTACTGTGCGAGTTTTCAGACTGCAAAGACATCTCCTTTCTAGAGCTGACTCAGTTACCTCAAAGTGATCGGTGAAGGCGACGAGTCTGGAAATGAAGCAGAAAGGCTCGGAACATTTACCAGACAATCCCCTACAACACGGCGACGGGGTGGAGACACGCCTGCCTCAGCAGCCATCCACGGCCCTGGCTGAGGGGACAGGAGGGCCGAGTACAGACCTGCTGCCCGCCTGCTGGGACAGTGACTCCCTCTGAACTTACATCCCAAGCAGCATGGCCGTCTACCGTCAGGTGACCACGGTGGCCGGCTCAGTGAGCAGAATCTGAGGCTACTAACGCTGGTCAGAAAAGTAGAGAAAACTGGTGGTGGGGAAAAGATGGGGCAGAATCAAGAGAACTGAGTTTATTTAGAGTGGATGCACCAGAAGTAGACCCAAGGACAAAGATTCAGGCATGAGTAGCCTGTTGGGAGCTGTGTTAGTCAGCTTCCCGTGGCTGTAACATAATACCTGAGCTAATCATCTGTAATCTTGAGCAAACATTTATTGTGGTTTATGGTTTTGGAGGTTTCAGTCCATAGCCAATGGCTCCATTGCTTTGGGGCAGCCTATCTCAGTGCGGCTCACTGAGGAAGCAAAGGCACTTCCAAAGCAAAGAGAGGAAGTAGAGGTGCTGCCTCCCCCATGTGCTGACTTCTACTAGAGCCAATTAGTAGTTCCACCATCTTCCGGTAGCGCCAAGGTGAGGACCAACCCTGATCAAATGGCCTTTTGTAGGACATTTAGGATCCACACTATGGTAGGAGGTGATAGCAGGAGGCACTGGAGGGAGCAGGAGGTGAGATGGGGCAGGGAGGAAGCCAGCCAAGAAGTCTGCATGGGCATCTGGGCTCGACCATGCAGGACACCTCTGGAAGCTTTGTGGGACAAGGCTCAGAGTGGTCTTGCCCCAGGGACAAGGATCTGGTGTCCTTATGCATGGAATTTTGTCTGCTGCCGCATATGGTCTGCTCCCAAGGACATGGAGTCCCACTGCATTTGCCATTCCCAAGACAGTGGTCATCCTCTTGCGTTAAAGACATGGCCATGTGCAGAGGGGAGGAGCTCAAAGGGACATGAATGGGACCAGGCCACATCTGCCAGAGAACCCTGACCTTCCCTAGGGAGAACAGGGAACAAAGCTGTCTTGGCCAGGCCTCCTGCCTTAATGGGCCTCCACTCTTAACGGAAGTTGGTGCAGGGCAGTATTGTTACTGCTTTTCATCCGTGAGAATAGCCCTCCCACTAGGAATGACATGAGCACAGCTAGTTCTGCTTGCTTAGCCTTGGTTTGAGGATGTATTAATTGTCTATATCAATTAGATTTCTCATCAATGGAACACAATATACAACTTGAAGGAAGAGAGGTTTAATTGGCTCGTGATCTCAGGGGACTCAGCCAGTGACAAGCTGGCTCCAACCCCATGGCTGAAGGACTGATAAGGCCAATAGTCCACGATCCAGGCTCCTCCCAAAAGTCCGTCTATGAACTCCTGAGACTTTGGGGGGACATTCTAGATCTAAACCCAGAAGTAGAATAATGTATCCCGCACCAATCCACTTTGTCTTTTAGTTGTGTGCTATTTATTGTTTTAAGAGATGCCATCAAGAACATATAATATGGGTGCCATATTATCACATCCAGTAAAACAGGTTCAAAAATGACATGGTGTCTGACACACGCCTTACTAATGGAGACTCAGGCATCGACATTGTTTGTTGAAAATTCAGCTTTCTTAGTCCTGTGACCACAACCATCCCGTACAGCTTTCTTTTCCCGACTTCCTTGGAGGAAAAGCAAGGGTGATGGGTGGCTGCTCTGCAGTGAGCTTTGCATTCCTGGACTCAGCCTCTGCTGAATCCCTCTTTATCATCAGTTTGTGACCTTCTTGTCCTCACAGACAGCTGAGATCCAAATATAGCGTCAGTGTTGAACAAAGAGTAACCATCTGGTCCCCAGTGATGAGGCCCGGCATAGTGTCCCAGTTCTTAGGTTTGGGAAATGTCCCCTTGTGTCTCTGTGGAAAGAAGTGTAGAGAATCATTTATTCTTTCAAATCCCCGGAATGTACTACATTCCTGTCACGTCCAAGCACGTTAATGTTTCTAGAAGTAGCTGTAAAGACTCAGCCCTGCTTGGTCTGAGATGAGGGTGACTTCACAATCCACCTGGGCCGCACTCATGAAGGATTAAATGGCAGGAAGTAGCCAGCGCCCCGTTGGTCTATATGAGCATCGGCAGCCTGTGTTCATCCTACAGCCCTCAAAGAGGGGCTTTGGAAGCAGAGCGGGCAGGTGGGCAGGTCCCTGGCAGTCGCCATGCCTCCCACACGGGTGCCTGGGCAGCCTGGGAGTCTGCCGGCCGCCACCTCTCTGGTGTGACGCCAAGAAATGAGCTGCAGGCACATTTCCCCTGCACACTTCTTGGCAGCTCTGTCTCTCTCTGTCTGTCTCTCTGTCTTTCTGTCTCTCTCTGTCTCTCTTTTTCTGTCTCTCTCGTTGCTCTCTCTGCCCCTCTCTGTCTCTTTCTCTCTCTCTCTCTCTCTCTCTGTGTCTCTCTCTGTCTCTCTCTGTGTCTCTCTGTCTCTGTCTGTCTGTCTTTCCCTCTGTACTGGGGTTTGAATCTCGGCCTTCAGACTGAACTACATTCTCCGCCCTTTTTAAATTTCTTACTTTTGAGACAACTTTTGCCATGTTGCTAAGCTGCCCAGGCTAGACTCTAACTTGCCATCCTCCTGCCTCAGCTTCCCAGAGTGCTAGGATTCAGGTGTGACCACACACCTGCCTTCATCTCTTTTCGAAGTATGAGAAAATCCCAGTACCTAACTGCCAGGGAAAGAGGAGGGCGCTGATGTGTGCCTGGCCTGTGTATGTGAGATGGGACCCGGTGCCTGTGCCTGCTGGCCCAGGTGGGCCTCTGCAACTCTATGTCAAAAGTGGAGCATTGGAGACTCAAGTGGGCCGGCCCAGGCTGCCTGTGTGAGTGGGATTTGAACCCAGGTTCATCGTATTCCAGACCCCATTTTCTCCAGTGTATCCTCTAGGATGCGATGTTCTCTTATATGTTTTGTTCTTGACTATTTAAAAGGCAATTTAGCATAAGGGGGTCTCTGAATACTCACAACAAACTATGGAGCTCTGTATCTTGTCCCATTTCACAGGTAAGGAACCTGAGGATGTGAGATCAGTATATGTACAGCCACTAAGTGTGTTCTGGGGTTCCCACTAGGGCGAGCCTGCAGCAGGACAGAGCTGGTAACCCCGCATAAGCCTGCGGGTGTCTCCCAGGCAAGGAAGAAGGTACTGTCCTGGAAAGGGCACGCCATCAGGTGGGAGATAAACCACACAGGCCTCAGACTGAGAGAAAAACCAATTGGTTATTCTAACTCCTTGACTTCTGAGGCTGCTGGTTACACAGCACTGTTTGGGGCACATGTTCTTGGTGTCCAAGGCCAATTCTGAGCAAAACTAAATGGTGAATAGGTGGACTCGTCTTTATCCACTTCCACCTTCCCAGCCAGCCACATGCAGAGTCTCGATGTAACGTGGAAAGAACCAGCCACAGCCGGAAGGTTGGGGCTTGAGAGAAGGCAGCAAATCCACCTGGTGGCCCTGTTGTAGCCCGGGCACCCCCTGCAAACCCTGGCTTCGCTCCTGTGGGAAAGGACAGGCCAGGACCAATGGCGGAAGTGACACTACAGCGTCATCACAGAGGAAGCCGAGCAGACGGCTCCAGCCATCTATCTCCCCGCCGCCCGCGGGTGCCAAAGAACCAGAAAGCTGCGCAAGCAACGCGAAACTCATGTTCTCCTGATGTTTAACTTCATCTCCTTCTTCAGACAAGACACCTCAGAAGGGACTTGTGCCCC